>JAQIWQ010000774.1:0-13951 GCA_034695825.1 Folsomia inoculata
TTAATTGCTGCTGCCGTAATCGTCTACCGATTTTACGGAAAAGTAAATTAATCAAATTATTTGTTGAAATATTTTGTATCCATTTTTTAATTGAGAAACTAACTGTGGGTTAATTAATGTTTGGGTGGTTTTAGGTGAGTTATGAGAATAATGATGTCGGAAACTACTGTCATCCAATTTTGTACCGCTTCCTGTTCTGGAAAGTTACCATCGCCCTGGTGTTTGCTGGGCTTGGTCTTCTCTTGGGTTGCTGTGCAGCTGTGTGTCTTAAATAATAAAATATTCAGAGGATTCTATTAGGCGTTATTAATTTATACCACCCAATTTATACAAGGGATTTATTGAATGACTCCAATCAAATGGATAATTCGCAGGTCATTTTGCATACGTTGGTTGCAGGGGTGTGAACTTTATGATGAATGGGGGTGTAGGACTATTCTACGGTACGTTGTATGTATTTATATTACGCGTGTAATACTAATACTAGTAGATCATAAAGAAACTAGGACTGTGCAATATTTAATGATAAGAGTCACGGGCAAGGATAATGACAGTGATTGATTGAACAAAAATGACACCAAGCGAGAGCAGAACCAACGTCAATAGTGTATTTTGGGATCTGTTAATACGAATAAGTTTACCCCTTTGCAAACCAGTTTATGACACTCGAATAAAGGATGAATTGAATTGGTGCGGATATAAGAAGGAACAGGAATTGGAAAAGTCTCATGTTGATTACAGTTTTATACTTTGAATCACTGGTTAATTGGATATGTGGACTAATTGTTTGATAATTGAACGATAATTGACAATATGACTAAAACTGTATCAGCCAATTTTTCTCCACATTCAGAACATGAATGTCAGCAAATGATAACCGGTGTGGGTCAGTTCATCATTCTTCTCACAGTCGGTACACACAGTGATTAATGTAGAAGCTATTATTCTACTTTCTGTAGTGGACTCGTAACAAAGCCAAACCATTCCTGCCTTTGTTTCCCATTTCATTTAACGATAAAAGTTAACGAATGAGAAATGTCAGAATATTTCGATACCAAGCCATGCATAATGCACTACTTGCATACCCTGATCATGGTTTACTTTATTTACCACATCATTCCATTGTATCGATTCAGAAAGGACTTTTATATCCATATTTCTGACACCAAGTAATCTGTATTCATGTGGCATAAATTGACAGCCACGTTTCCAATGTGCACTTCCACTGCAAAATATTGATCACACCCTTAATTTGTTATAATCTGCCACAGTTCAATTAAGTACAGCATACTTCCCTTATTAATCCAGCGGTAAATATCCCCGTCTAGATTTATTACATATACAATTTTATGAGCTATAATTTCATGTGCACGTCGAAATAAAGTTATCCGCAAAGCACATTTAAATATTTTCCAGATCAAGCTTATTAGTTTCAGAAAATATATCATGAGATCAGCTAAAGTGGTCAAATTGCTGCTAGTTTATCGATCATTAACTCAAATTAAGGCGACAAATGTCTCCCTCTTATAAGTGGATCAGATCAAGCATGCAAAGCTGATGCATTAATCATCACGAACTATGAAATTCAGTTAATGTCAAGTCATAATTTGGTTTTGAAAGCAATTAATACACATCATTTGTTACATAAATTGAATGATTCTTAAAAAGTTTTTATTGTTAGGTGATACAACGTCAATAGCAACGAGTTAAAAATACATAAGGACGCATTTCCAACCTTCTTAACTTATGAAAAAGGACTTTCTCAATGAACTTCAGGGCTAGAGAGCTTCATTGCTTAGGTGATGCATATGTAGGTGGGATTAAAAGGATAAAATAAAATAATTGGGTCTTAAAATCCTTGAATCCCCGACCTAGAAGGAAATGATTTGGCACGCGCTTTGCAATACAGCAGTGCTTCAAGGCTTCTGAGACCAATTATTTTGTCTTTTAATTGCACCACCTAAGCGGTTCGACTTTTCCGGTTTTATTTTATTCAATGCCCTTTAATTTTACAATCGCAATCAAGTCGGATAAATAGGACGAACCCATGAGAAATTTTATGGCGTTACTATACACGCGTCCATTAAACCAGAAGCAATGGTTCAAACAAGCCAACTCCAACCAATATTTCTAGCTTTTTTACAATGTTTTTGCAAAACTATTTCTTCTCCAGTGGAAGAATTTGTGATACAATTATTGCAAAATAAGTTTACAACTTGTTCATTACTATTTATTAACGTCGACACGAAAAAGGCAACAGTTGAAGATTTTGATTTAATATTGGAAAACATTATAACCCATACGCACCAGGATGCATTCCTTGCGAATTTCGAGATATTATCCAACAATACCGGAAATTTACGGGAATCAGTGGCATATTTTGAAACATTATCAGACGTTCATCGACATCGGGATTCATGCACCGCAGCTTTATTCACATTCTCCCAATTCTAATTAACTCTTGCGAATAACTTGTATCAAAATATAAAGAACTGGTCCAACGTTCTTAAAAAGGATCAAGATTACTACATTTTTGTATCAGAAAGTGACCCATACATTACAAGGGATCTCCTTCTCTCTAGTGACATTGCGGGGGGAATCAAGTATAAAATTCTGGTTCAGCCTGTCCTCCAATCAAGGCGTTTGCAAGTGTCTACCACTTGCTTTTACTGTGATTTTGGGAAACCGACATCTCTCTCGGTGAACTGGGAACGCGAACCGCCGATATTGTCACAATCACTAAATCCCATCGAATTTACGACCCTTACCTCTATATTCCCCGACTTCAGTAAAAATTTCCATGGCAAAATCCTCAGAGTCAGTTCTCCAAGTAGTGCTCGATGGTTGAATGAGCTACATTTTCACAATCGGAAATGGACTAGCAGAAGAGGGCTCTACAAAACAGTGCTGGCTAACCTCATGAACCGTTACAATTTTAGCAGTCGTACCTTTCCCTCAATGTCCAACGGTGGGACTGGAACCCTCCTGGAGAATGGAACATGGATCGGCGTCGTCGGCGACATTGTCTCCAACAATGCTGACCTAGGCCTGGTCACAGCGCAATCATTTTCAAGAAACAAAATCGTTGGATTCACTTTTCCAATATCTTACGAAACTTTGACTTTCACTACTGCAAAACCTTTGCCATTCTTTTCTTGGCAGGCCGTCTTCTGGCCACTTTCCGAAAATGTCTGGATCGGCCTGGCAGTATCAGTTATCGCAGCCACTATTATCATACATTTGAAAATTAAGCACACCAAAAATCGGTTGAACTTTATACAAACCATCTCTTTCACCTTTGCATCCACCCTCGAACAAGGTGTCCCAAACATAGGGAAAATCGATGCAAACTCAATCCGGGCATTTTTGTGCTCTTGGTTGTTTTTCACCCTAGTAATCGCCACCGCCTACAAGTCCAAATTGGTGTCACTCTTATCATTCCCCAATGTGGAGGAACCTCCGAAAACGTTTGAACAACTGGCGAATTCCGACTATCACATCGCTCTGTATTATCTCGGTGGAGCTGCCTACTCGCTACTGAAATCATCTCCAAATCCAACCTTCAAAATCATTTCCAATCGGATGGAACTGGAATCTAATGATGTCGATTGCTTCGAACGTGTCGTAGGGGAGCGATTTGTATGCATTTCATGGGGTAGAGTTGCTGAGTTTGTATTAAAACGTAACTTGAGCGACCAATATGGAAATGCCCCAGTGTTAAAGGCGACAGAAACTGCGTTTTTCACGTGTGGCGGCATGATTACGAGGAAGCGGGAAGTCTTTTTGTCCAATTTCGATTCTCTGATTATGCATTCTACGGATGCCGGGTTAATACAAAAATGGTGGGAGAATGATATGACATTTGTTCACAATGAACGTGGCAGCTGGGAAAGGATGAACAACAAAACAAGAATCAATGAAGTTGTCCAGACAACAAACCCATTAACAAATAAACATTTCCGGGGTTCCTTTTACATCTTTGCGGCAGGAAATTGTTTTGCAATCATTATTCTGGTTTGGGAGTTGATTGTTGAAATGAAAATAAGATTGTCATGATTGATTGACATGAAAATAAGACAAGATTCTTATTATGGCGTTAGAATTTTGAAAAAATTCCCGACAAAGAGGTCTTCGACAAAAAACTCTCTTAACAATTAGTCAATTTTGATGTCTAATTTGTCAGGTACCCAATTTCACAAAAACTATTTCAATAAAAAAAGAACTTTAACAATAACTCAAGTTTATATACACCTTAAACAATAAATTTGAATAAAAATCTACATAACTGATTAACATATTTAAATTGAATTCGTTGTGCAAAACCGCGAAGCAAGTCTAGCGTTGGAACACCTTTCAACAGCAGCCTAATTATCTATCCTTTAGATTTTGTCACATTTTATGTTATTCAGTTTTATGGTTGGTTGCTTGATGTACATTTGTTGATGAGTTATTTCTTGATAAGTACAAGCACTACTCACCCGTAGGTTAAATATTAAGGTGCTCTATACCTGTAGACTCTTCACTTTTTCCAATAATTTCAAGTGCGTGACTCAAGGTATCAGACCAAGGTTTTTCGATAATCTTCTTAAGATGTGTATTATTTTGCCTTTCTTTAAATAACTTTCTCGGTTTGATACGAGACTTATTTTTTGCATACTTTTTTGTTACAAGACATTTTTGTTGTACATTTTCTTCCTGCCGGACTTTTTCGTTGCATACTTTATTGTTGGGACTTTGTTGTCAACCTCACTACATTTTGGATTAAGGTAAACCAACTTCTCTCCAAGCATCCTGCTCTGCAATACCGAGAGACATATTCGCACAACAAACTCTTGCGTGACAATAAATTTGGAACAGCACCAGATTACATTTATTGTGGCTAATAACTTGGAGTTTTTAAATGTCTGTTTTGAATGATGAATAAGAATGCGACTAAAACTGCATCAGCCAATTTTTATCCTCATTCCTTAAATGAATGTTGGCAAATAATAATTGGTGTTGGTCAGTTCATAATTCTTTCCACAATACAGCACAGACACAGAGGATAGGTGTCAATGTGGAAAGCTATTGCACTACTTTCTGTAGTGGACTCTTAATTACTGTCTTTGTCCCGAGTTTATTAGCCCATAAAAGTTAACGAATGTCAAATCTCACAAGTATTTCGATACCAACGCATGTATAATGCATTACTTGCATACTTAATTAGATCATGGTTTATTTTATTTATCATATCATTTCTTTGTATTGATTCAAAAACTCTTAAATCCATATTTCTGACACCAAGTAATCTTTATTTTGTACATTTTTGTAACATAAATTCATGGCCATGTTTCCACTGTGCAGTTTCACTGCAAAATATTGATCGACAACCTTAATTTGATGTAATCTATCATACCACTTTCCAATTAAGTCCGACATATTCACACACTAACCACCCGGTTATGTAAACGTGACAAGTTTACGTAATCTGCGTTTATTATACGATTTTATCAGCTATTATTTCATGTCCAAGTGAGATGATTCATCAAGCACAATTGAATATTTCCCAAATCACTCATTAGGCTTCATTAGTGTACAATGATTGAGATCAGCTAAATTGGACAATTTGCTGCTAAAATTTGCTCCAGGTGTTATCTCACTTTAAATCAAATTAAGGAAACAAATACCCTCCCCAAACGATGCAAATCTGATCCATTAATCATTACGATTTGCGAAATTCAGTCAATGTCAAGGTGTAACGTGTTTTATCAAACAATCAATGTCTACCCTTCATTAACTTCAATGATTCTTAAAAATCTTTTATTACAATCGATATCAAAGGCGAATATATAGGACGAGTCCAGCGGAAATTTTAGTGTGTTACTATTCAAGCGTCTATTAAACCAGAAGCAATGGTGCAAATAAGAAAAGT
Organism: Folsomia inoculata; assembly: GCA_034695825.1. NCBI lineage: Eukaryota > Metazoa > Arthropoda > Collembola > Entomobryomorpha > Isotomidae > Folsomia > Folsomia inoculata. Next base: position 5,912 of record JAQIWQ010000774.1, read on the forward strand.
CGAAGCAATATTTCTAGCATTTTTGCAACTTTTTTGCAAATCTACTTCTATTTCAATAGAGGAGTTTGTGATTCAATTATTGCAAAATAAGTTTACAACTTGTTCTGCAAAATAAGTTTACAACTTGCATTTATTGCAAAAGTGGGTTGGAATTTCGGGAAATTGTCCAATAGTACTGGGGATTTACGGGAATCAGTAGCATACTTTGAAACCTTATCAGACGTTCACCGATATCGGGATTCATGCACCGCAGCCCTATTTCTATTCTCCCAATTCTCCTTAACTCTTGCCAATAACTTGTATCAAAATATAAAAAATTGGTCCAACGTTCTCAAAAAGAATGAAGATTATTACATTTTTGCAGCAGAAAGTGACCCATCTATTGTAAGGGATCTCCTCGTTTCTAGTGACATTGCAGAAGGAATCAAGTATAAAATTCTGGTTCAGCCTGCCCTCCAGTCAAGCCGTTTGCAAGTCTCTACTACGTGTTTCTACTGTAATTTTCGCAAACCGAAATCGGTCCTGGTGAACTGGGAACAAAGCCTGCCGATAATATCACAATCTGCTATTCCCATAGAATTTTCAACCTTTACTACCCTTTTCCCGGACTACAGTGAAAATTTCCATGGCAGAACACTTCGAGTCAGTACCCCAAGTAGTGCTCGATGGTTGAATGAGATACATTTAAAAGAAGGAAAATGGGTCCCCAGAAGAGGGCTCTACAAAATAGTGCTGGATAACCTCATGAGTCGTTACAATTTTAGCACCCAAAACTTTCCCAACGGAGGGACTGGAACCCTCCTCGAAAATGGAACATGGATTGGCGTCGTCGGCGACATTATCTCCAACAACGCCGACCTGGGCCAGATCATTGCACAATCATCTTCACGAAACAGAGTTGTCGGATACACTTTTCCAATATCTCTCGAATCATTGAGCTTCACTACTGCAAAACCTTTGCCATTTTTTTCGTGGCAGGCCGTTTTCTGGCCACTTGCCAAAAATGTTTGGATCGGGCTGGCTATATCAATTATTGTAGCCATCATTATCCTCTATTTAATAATAAAACTCACGCAAACCCATGTAAACCTTACACAAGTCGTCTTTTACAGCTTTGCGTCCGTCGTGGAACAAGGTGCTCCAAACGTAGAGAAACTCGATTCAAACCCACTTCGTGCATTTCTGTGCTTTTGGTTATTTTTCACCCTAGTAACCGCCACCGCCTACAAGTCCAAATTAGTGTCACTTTTATCATTCCCCAATGTGGAGGAACCTCCGAAAACCTTTGAACAATTGGCAAATTCCGACTATCACATTGCCCTCTACTATCTCGGTGGAGCTGCCTACACAATGCTAAAGTCATCTCCCAATCCAACATTCAAAACCATTTCCAATCGGATGGAACTTGAGTCTAATGATGTCGATTGCTTCGAACGTGTCGTAGGGAAACGATTTGTATGCATTTCATGGGCCACCGTTGCTGACTTTATGTTGAAACGGAACTTGAGTGACCAGTATGGGCGTGCTCCAGTGTTAAAGGCGACAGGAAAGGCATTCTTCACGAATGGCGGGATGATTATGAGAAAGCGGGAGGTCTTTTTGTCGAATTTCAATTCGCTGATTATGCATTCTTGGGATGCTGGGTTGATCCATAGGTGGTGGGACAATGATATGACGGTCGTTTATAATGAGCGCAGTACTTGGGAAAGAATGAACAATATAACAAGAACTAATGAAGTTGTCCAGACAGCAAATCCGTTAACCGTTAAACATTTTCGGGGTTCATTTTATATTTTTGCTGCAGGACATCTTTTAGCAATCATCTTGTTGGTTTGGGAGTTAATTGTGCACAGGAGACATGGGGTTGTTCATTCTTATTAAGCAAGGGAGACATATTCGCGGAATATGCCGACGAGTGGTAATAAATGTAGAGCAGGAGTAGATTGAAATTGATCGAATTTCTTGTAGGGTCTTTAAATAAATACCTTTTTGCAATTTAAGCTTGCATAATATGTACTTTGAACAAACTTCAATAAAATCACAATTTGAAAAAATCTTTCCCTTTATGTTTTGATATCCAATTTTCCAAAAATTCTCACATGTGTCATTTTGATTTCATTCAAGAAGAGCTAAAATCACATATTAGTTCTTTTTAATCTGAACATAATCAAGATGTTGAACTTGATTGAGATAAATGATGATCATTATAAGTATTGAATAACAGGAAATCTTTTCATCAAAGATGTGGGGATTATTATCGTTTCTTTCTACAGATTCAAAACTGCTCTAATAACCCAACTACATATAATTGTCACCTGGACCTTCCCATGGACACCCATTACATCCCCTTACCCCCATGCGTTTGAATCCGTACCACACAATTATTTAGTATTATTTAGACAAAATGTATCGGGAATCTTTTGGAGCTTATGACATTCATTTTCAGTATTGAATCTCGAACATAAATACATGCTTGACAACCTTGTCATTGTGTCAATATTCAATCATTTCACATAGTATAACCAATCAATGTCAGTTACGAAACTATATCCACCTTTGTCATTTATTTGAAAGAACACGTTTGTGAAATTAAGTCGTATCATATCTCTTAAAAATTTCAATTGCCTTATCATACATTTTAACCGCCATGTCTTGTCCATACTCGAAATGCAAATGTCCAAAATCTTTATGCGATGATATAACAAAATCGATAACATTTGGCAGCTTTCTTGCCAATGTTCCTGCATCCTATTAAATTGAAATATTATCATAGCTGAATGAGCTAAAGTGATTTACCTTCAAATTTGATAATTTTTTGCTTACCTCCACATGCCCCTACACGTCATTCAACCCCACAAAAATGGCGACAGGTGTCGTAACAGTCTGGTGGCGTTAGTCTAGCTAGAATACACTCGGCTATTCATCCAATGACCATAATCATACTCTGCGAATGAATCTATGAGATCCCAATAGTTGTAGAAAATGATTTAATAACTCGAGACTAGCACCGGATTCTAGAGCTATCGCTAATAATTGAGGAACTCGTTCCTGGAACATGATTTAATTTTGATTCATGCCGGAAGAAGCAAAATGACAATTGGCACTTTGGTAGCCAGGCACTAGTCGCAGAACCTTGGGATAAAATTACGTGTAAATTGATCAATATTATTTAATGAGTAGTGTAATTTATACCTGGCTTACTTGGGAAGGAAATGGATTAATGAAGAACACTGCATCCTCTGAGGACCTCCAGCTATTCTGGAAATTTAATTGTTTTGAGGTGTACAGAATAAATGCAAGATCATATTTGTAGGGTAGTTCCGCAACAAAGGACGTGAAGGGGTCTGCAGAGAGATTTAGATTTATGGGGTTAATAAATATTACGAAGCAAAGTTTAGTATACCGTGAGGTTGTGTTGGAATTGAAAAGATCAATGATCATCCTGACCAATGCTGTTTGATGATTTTCTTGGATAGAATTATTCTTTGAGTAGGATTCATTAATGAGAAACGTAAACTTGCTTGAATCTTCCATTTCTTCCCAAAAACTGGATTGTAGTAAGAATAAGTATCCTCTTTCTTTCGAATGGGCAGAGTTGTGAGCCACGGGTGAAAGCAATGTAATGAAAATTAAAAATGTTTGGATTTAAACATTTCAAGATAGTTATTTTTGCTGTTATCTGAAAGTATTCAGTTGTGTCTGCAAGGACAGAACTGGCAATGAAACCGGATACATGACGTGTCGCCGCAAAGTTTTGTTCTTTACGGTCATTCTTTATTAGTTTGACGTAGTTTGAGGGTAATAATATTCCTTGTTTGAAGAATACACGTGTGGCTCGTGTCGATGAGAAACTAAATTTCTCCATTAAAATTACTACTCAGGAAAATAATTACATGTGAAGCATTCTTAGCAAAGAATTGGATTCTTCAAGCATCCCGTACAAGTATGGAAAACTTTAATTAAAGGCTTTAAATCCTGGTTGTTTTAGGTCTGATTAGTATTTCTTATAAAAATATTTTTAATGCCTACTTTTTAGACTACACCCACGAAATCTTTGCTTGATATTAGATCCCTGTCGCAGTCTCTTGTGCACAAAGCAATATGAAACACAAACTGGGCTTGATATATCAAAAATGGTTATATTTTTAGGACGGGAATAAGCATTTTCGCTTTTGATTGTATTTAACTTATCACCAAATCATGATGACTGGAACAAAATTACTTTGTTCAATCATACAACCTTTGTCCTTTGCTTGTTTAATTATTTCATGTTTTGCAATCACCACTTAAAAAACCCTCTTTCAAATACCGTCGCTTTGTTAACGAAGCAATGAGAAGCCAAAATATAATTGATTTTACTGTACGTCACAGGCAGGCAGCATGTAATTGATAAGATTAAGAGGTATGTCAGAGATAAACCCATAAATGTTATAAAACCTTAGTCACGAGTCAATGCTTAGTTGTAGTTTGTCAAGTCAAAAACAATTAAATCATGGCCCTCACTCGTATATTCTTCATTGTGAATTTCGTAGTAATTATATCTTCCTTTGTGATGGCAAACAATGGTAAGAATTTCCCCAATTGAACACAATATAGAACTCCGACACTAATTGCCTTTGCCTGTTTTTTTGTTACATTTCAGAAAATCAGAATGCAAACTTGGTCATCTTTATGAATAACTCGATCAAAGCGTTTCGTCACGACCTGATCCAGACACCACTTGTATTTGAGGAGGAGACTGAAGTCAACCTTTCCAAGGCGGATTACACCCTGGAGGGAATTGTTTCGTGAGATGGGTTTATTTCCATTAATTTGTAAATTTTATTAATTTCAATTATATTTAATCAGTCAAGTATCCTATCCCGGGCTGTCTTCCACTCATGCAAACTACATCAACGGAGACCTCCAGTATGGAAGAATCCATGTCGAGTGTGGTTTAGAAACTGGGATTTACGCTGGTAAACATTTTTCAGAGAACGCAATCATATCTTTTTGAGTTCCATGAAATTTGGCACAAACAAAGTTTTCATTAAATAAATAAATAGCCTCTTTTCTCTCTGGTTAGGGAGCTTCAATCTTTCGGGAAAGGTTGTAAGGGATCAGACCACATTTGGTGGAGTTGGGACTTGGACGTTAACACCTTATGGAAAAATGTGGTTCTCTCAAAACAATGAGTTGTCCGTGATTGAGGATTTCGTAGTCTTAAGCCATCCCAACGCCTACCTGAGTGATAATTCCCTCGTTACGGCAAACTTTTCCGTGGAGCTCTTTGAAGGTGCTCCGATCACAGAGACTTTGAAGGCTAAAATAGTCCAAGATTTAGGAATATATTTACGCGACCATTTTCGGAGAAGGGTTGAATCGTTTTTGAGATCAGAAATGTTTGCAAATTTCCAGAGAGATTTTGATGTATGGTAAAAATTTTAAAATTATAGAAATTTTTAACTCCACAAATTAAAATTTTTATCTGTTTTAGCAAGTCTCACTTCCCGACATTTTGGCCGGTGTGACTCTTCCCCCAAGGACGACGACGGTGGGTTGCGTCTACAATTTGAAGGATGCCCTCACTCACTGGGGACACGAGTTGGTCATCTCTGAAGGGGATGAAGTGGTTCTGTCCTCCGAAATTGTGAGCGTGGAAGATGGTCAAGTCAAGGTGGAAGTAGTCACCAAGAAAACTATGATCATTTCTGCTGCGTGATTAAAAACATCAGTTCCCATGTTCTGCTCATAAGCAAGACATTTATTCAGCTTAGTTAATCAGAATTCGGCAAAATAAATGATACAATTTGCAAATACGTAATCAACATTTATTCATGTTCGACAGATTTTGTACTCATAAATACTAGATTCTTCCTCTGTAGCTTCCAAAATTGCAATAATTGAATTTTACAGTACTGACTTAATTACCGTACCAGTGGAAATACAGTATCAGAATTATGACTAGAATTGGGCTTCCTTACAGTAACAAAATTGAATCAATATTTTTCATAACTTCATGGCCATAACTAAAAAACGTTTCTCTACTCATTACCGTAAACGGGCCAACCCAAACGCTTATTGGACGTAGAGAGTTGGCCGCTTTTCTTCGGAATGATCTCGGTTTATTTGTCGTCTGTTTCCAATATTTTATCAGTTTATTGATCCGAAATTGCACCAACCAGCTTGCGGCACCTTCATCATAATTCCAGTGCATGACAATTGTTTATTAATCAGACAATTGTTTATTAATCAGACAATTGTTTATTAATCAGACATTAAAACAGTGTTTATACTGATGTACATCGACACATGAATAAACTAATAAATCAAATCAAATCAAATCTTGGTTTCCTAAACAAAAATAAAATTCACTGATGTTGCTTTCCAAACTAAATTTTAGTCTCCAATTTCTCCAGTCGGCCTTTCATTAAAGCATATTGTTGCATTGCTTGGATCTTGACGTGTTCTGGGGATGTGAGACAATCCATTATACATTTCGAGGCTTCATCCACCGGTGGACGTCTGTCCTACAAAATCGTACAAGTATTCAATTGTATTATAATTAATAACACCCATTCGAAGTGTTTACTAATAAAATACCCCTTTAGTAATATAACGATGGAAGTTAATAGTTGACACGTATGGGTTTTCTGGGGAACGGCCTCTCCGTATTGATCTATGAAAATCCCTGAAAACAATTTTATTTTTGAGAAAAGGAATAGGGGATATCTTATCTAGTAAAGAAAATGTAAATATTACCCCATGACAAGTGTTTGATTTACTAAAGTCAGTTCTTGCCTTAATTGCAAAGATGAACTGAAGGAATTTTGTTGAAAAGATCAAGATCATGGCTTGCTAACCCAGTAAAATCTCTCGGAGTATGACGTGGGTGGTTCCCAAAATAAATAAACTAACGAGACTCTGTATGTAAAACTCGAATGGGGATTTTGCCAACTTTTATGCACACTGAGTAAGCCATTCTCTGAACTTGGTGCATAATTGCGAAATAAATGGAAATTGTTTAAAACATGTAGGAAAGTGGGTGATAAAATTTGAACAAAAAAAATTTAAAGATTATTATCTGAAAAACTAAACACTGGAATATTTTTGATTTGAAGGTGTTGTGGCCACGCACAATTTATAGCAATTTCTGTCGCAAATTCAATTCCGAGTCGTAGTAATTTTCTTTATTTTTCTAAAATTGATACAACCCTGCACAAATTAATATTGCTTTTGGAGTGACGTTTTCCATATGTGTATAGGACAATGAAATTTGCGTGTTCATCCAATTCGTCCACTTTAAAATTTATTTTGGTCGGCGTCATTTTCTCCTTTGGTTGGATGAGTACTTTGAGTTCGTTCTTTGTTGCAGTGGGCACAGGCTTGTCGGCATCCTTCATTGGTTTAGGAATGATGACGGGTTTCTTTTTAGCTTTGAGACATTCTTTGCAGAATAATTTCTTGTGCAGTTCACATTTCTCGGTGCTAGCCATGTCGGAAGGGTCAAAGGGTCGTGATCTGGAAAATTTAAAAAGGAATAAAGTTGTTTGTTTACCGACTAGCGCATTGTGTTCCCCATTATTGACAATTTTATTAATGACTGCTTCGTGTTTAACAATGGTCAAGACTCCTACATAGTAATGTCGAATTGTATTAAATACAAAACATGAGAAACAAATGTTATTACATACAGGGCGTACCAATTGCTTGTGAAATATTTGTCGGGAGTTGAATGAATCACATAAGTAAGTCTGCATTACCTTATATTTTGAAATTGTCACAACAGCGATGAAGACCAGACTACCACTCACAACAAGACAACAAGGACTGAACAAATAAAATTAACCTTTACCGATTTTTAATATCTTCCTTTAAATAGCGAAATCATTAAATGGAAAGAAGTGGGTATGCAATTCTGGAAAATGATGAAAGTGCAAAATAGAATATTGTATAAAAATCCTCTACACAATGAACTCCATTAGGATGAACCAAAACAAACCGAGGTTTTGGCATGGGTACGCCTATTCCTTATTTTATCAGATCCTCATTATCCACGTA
>JAQIWQ010000775.1:0-13950 GCA_034695825.1 Folsomia inoculata
TCAAACAAGTAAGGGAAAGTAAGAGTTTAAATCTCCGAAAGAAGGAAAATCTGGTAAGCAACAATTGACAAGATTTTTACATGTAATCTTAAATATTTAAATGGCGTGAAACACTAATCTATTCAATGCACCAAATGTGTATATACAAGAAGAATAGCAGAATAGTAGTGAGGAGAAATGCAGAGATAATTTCATTTGAGAAATTGGTCTGACAACCATCATCAACTGTGTGTCTGCCTGCCTTTTGCCTTAGCCTTCCATACACTAGCTAATGTCACCAATCTTCATATAAGATGGCAGACAAACAAGTCGCCAGCTCTCTTGTTTCCATTAGCGAATTCAATGGACATTTTGTGATTACAGTAAATTCTAATCCAGCTAATTCCATTAGGAGAAATCTGCCGAGTTCATCTCTGGCCATGTCGCATTGCTGCACAAAATGTCAAATGTCTCGCGGACTCTTCTTGTCAACGCAGATAACTTTTAACAATAAGAACAAGAACAATGGCTCTCCTTATGCCTTGCTGTCCTTTCAACTGCTTTCTCACCATACAAAACGATCCCCCCTTTGAAACACCACCCACAGCCACCGACTGACTAAAGAGATTCTCAACATTTCACAAAATATCAAATTATTCCTTCCTGTCATCCTTCCCTTCTTCCAACATAAGCAGACGGTTTCTATATAAGCTTCTTTCAGAAAAAGGTTTAATTCCTTTGAACCTGACAGAGCATAATGGGCCTATCAATTTATCAAGTGCAGAAATAATTTGCTTCTCAATTCTTGGTATCTATGATCTATGTACTACTATTCTCCAAATATGAATGATTTGTCCACAATATCCTCTTTACATAATCTTCCTTCTTCTGGGACACCGGACTTGGAAAACAAATCCCTTCGGGCCGAATTGGAAATACACTTCTTAGCTCTTTTAAACTTAGATTGTTGGTAGGAATAAAGAGGATAATGGTAAGCCAGATTGTTTCTGCACAACCCCACGCTATCCGTAAATTGGTTGGGATGATTCAAGAGGTGGTTTGGTGTTGTCCATGATTATCATACATTTCACATACTGGATCCTAATCAACCCCATCACATCCATCTTTCCTTTTCTGCTGTGACTGCTGCTCCAAGGGCTGATTGGATATAGTGCATCCATTAAAATATTCCCTTGTTTCAGTAGGCCGTAGGACGAAACGAGCTCCGATAACATCTTCAACCACCAGCTCAACGTATCTCGATTCTCATGTTCTACAGCTTGCTCCACAATTCCACAACCAGCGTATAAACTAAACTATTATGCTCTTCTAAAGTTGTCAGTCCACCATGTAAATGCCTAAGGCTTATTCGTTATGTTGTTGTTACTTCATCTTTTTCTGAACCCAGAAGAACAACTAGAATTGCTTCTCTCTCTTATCCATGCTAATAGAATCACAGACTCGCCTCCGTCGAGTATAAAAGAAATATACGGTTGCATAATTTTTACAACTTTTCTGTTTTCAGCACAAATCCTCATCATTTGTTATCTTTTCAAGTTTTCAATTCCCAATACATTTTGTCCGCCAGTCTCACACAATCAGTAGCACACAAAATTTATACATACTCTCTTTTCACTTCACATCATGAAAAATGCATTGGAAACCGACCAAACCACAAATACGTCGATCACTGACAATTCCGTAAACAAATGCCAATGCCAATACTTTGTACCTGCTTAAAAACATGGGCACTTCTGCAGTACATTCACAGACTTAAAACAAGATTGTCAGCTTAGATACAATTTGTATAACGCCAGCCAACCCACCAAACCAAACCGAACCAGACCACCACATTGGAATTGGACAGGAAATGCTACAACAGCCTCTTGCATTTTTAACAAGCCATTGCTCAAATGCCACCACTATTCCCCCCTTCCCCTGTAGTACAAACATGCTCAAGAATAGTGAAAAGGTGAAAAGGAAAACATTAAAAAATTTTGCAATGCATGTCCAGCTAAAATTTTATATTCAGTTATCTACTACGTCATATCTCCGTACCTACAATTTCACAATCATTCATATTATACATAAACAAGGAAGGACAAAGAAGCACATCAATAAGAAATGGGTTGTAATGCACTTTTGTTGTCCACATTTTGTCAAAATTTGTAAGAATGTGGTATATAGAACCACTCTCACATTTCCTCCTTGAAATCAACCTCCATATTTACTAGTTTTGTAGGTTGCACAATGCATCTCAAGAAGAGAAGATGATTCCAATTCCAACCGACCAACGAACGAGTGAGACAGGAAGAGGGGCGAACCTGTCAAGTTTTAAGATCGAAGAAGACGAAGCTGCTTGATCATCATCTGCAAAACGATGATACGATACAGGAAGATGAAAATATCATCATCAACAAATAAAATAAAAAAGGAAACATAAATGAGGCGAATCCAATTCAAGTTCTGCCTGAACTGTACTGATTAAGGTGTGCATCATCTCGCCATCCACATTCTCATCACACACCGCAAATCGAACATCTCGTTCACTTCTTATCATCATCGATGAGTGAGTAAGTAAGTGAGGTGAAGAATGTATGTCACAGCTTCCCCTCCGGTCATAACATAACATAACACATGCAACTCATCCTCATGTTAATTCCATTATTGCTTAATCCAATAAATCTTGATCCGCCAACTTACACCTCTCGAGGCTCATCGCTATCTCCATCTCACTACCTGGTCTGGGATCAACCCACCTTCTTGTCTCTACCCGTCCTCCCGTTATTATTGCATACAAAACACTTTTGGCTTCCCATTCAGCAAGGCAAATGCACAATACTAACTGCAACTCTCATGGCACATTAGCACCTACCCACCAAATTGGACATGGTCTCCTTTCAATGCAATTCAGATTATTTACAGTATAATATTACGAGCAATAGCAGTGTGCATAGTGAAGGATTAAATAAATATTACATGTGGTGAAGACATGACGTGCTAAAATTATCACGCCTTTGAAACTTCATCATGGTGTGAAAACTCTCAGCCATGTTAAACACATTGCTACAAAGGATAGACAGGTGCAACGGGTTATTTCCAGCCCAAAGTAACAGTTCACAAAAAAGATTTAAATGTCTGCTACTTAAATATTCTCATCAAAAGCAAGGGCCAAGGACAACACAGATAGAGAACATTGCGCACCGAAAATTGAATGTGCAAAATTGTATTTTGCAACCGAATACGTAGGCCAGGTTTCATTAAAGTTTTTTCTTGAATTTAATGTAATGGGTAAAATGTGAATGTCTGACGTGTCAAGTCTGTCTACATTATACCCATGTCAATCGCATGAATGACTTTTACACGCTAGCAGAATATACCTGGAACTGGTGTTGAGAATTGACATGCGGGACATCATTTCCAGAACTTTTTTGAAAACTTTAGCAAATCTAATCTAATCTTCAAGAAAACTTTTAGACAACTCGACAATGTACAATACAAAAAGCATTTTGGTTAAAATTTAGGAATTGAGTGAAACAGGACCAGAGCTGCATGTAGAATTATTTAGAGTCGTAAAACCTACAGATAATCAGTGTTGCCTACCACAAGTAAAGACACCTTCATCACATTTTAAAATTCAAGTTGTTTGGGACAAGTTGGAAAATTCAAATAAGAATTATCATCAGAAGAGGAAGCCCAGAGAAAGAAAGTGTGTTGGCATTTCATTGTCAGTCAAAATCGTTAATAGCATTTAATGAAAATCTTCCTCATTTATCCGTAACTCATTAGCATCTCAACCACCAAAGTCAAAGAAAAGGAAGAATTAACAGAAAAACTCTGCAGCTAAGCCAAAGTCATTAAAGTATTATGCTCATTAGTTGGCAGACAGAGGCACTATGAGGATTCCATTCTACCACAATACCAGCAATATCACCATTATCACTGCGTACTGTCAGTCTGCAAAAGACTTTTGTGGTGAAGGGTAACGTGATGAGAGTTACCTGGTTTTAACAACTTATCAACGATGAGTTAAATGGATGGTAATCATCATTGGGTTTTGCATACTCATATCACACAACGCAGAAAATAGAAAAGAAAACAAGTACAAACTCTGCGAGTACAAACTATTAAAAAATCATTTGTATTGCCAGCCAAGGACTCGTCAACGATGCCACTGTCACAATTTTAAAATAAAATGAATTATTGGTAGCAAGAAAATACATAGCCCTCATCCTCACGAAGAACCTGGAATGAAAATATTTGTCCTACAAGTTTAAATGGTGCCCAACATTTTAAGCTGATGTACATAATATTCATTCATTGATGTACATGGCTAACAACCAAACAAACACACATCACTGCTTGTTTAGCCAATGCAGTTGGTTGTTGGTTACAGGAAGTTCTTATTCTTTCCAGGAATATGAATAGGAAATAAGAATGACAGGAGGACGATTAAGACGAAGAGCTGGCAGCAGGAGAGCAAGAATATCAACCATGGGTGCATAAATGATGTGTATGACGTGAAAAGTGCTTAAAATAAGTTCATTTCTTTCCATTCATGGCATGTGCTCTTTTTATTATTTGAGCTAGCTTGCAGCATTTAGCACATGTTTCCACTCGAAACCAACCAACGAACCAACAGAACTCACTTTGTTCCGGCATTCCTCAAAACTTTTGAAATCTAATAAAAAGAAGCCATGGAAAGGAATGGGAGTGCTGCTCGAACGAACGAAAGAACCCCCTCCAGGTATGCTGCAAATGCTCCATTCCAGCTATTATTATTATCACTGTCGCCGATCCATTCTTCTTTTCCTTCTCTTCCACTTGTGATTTTTCAAGAGGTTTCGTATATGAGTCTTTATTTTTATGGATTATGGGCCACTTCATTCACAGTCCCCATCTGCTCTGCTCCCAATAAACCTCTTCTTTTTCCTTCAACTATTACCTGGACGGAGGAAGGTAGCAATTTTATAGATGCTCCTCTGCTGCCGCTGACCTCTCTCCCTTCATGAATTTCAGGCCATCTCCTTGTAATCATGAACAATTAAACACTTGTCTCTTAATTAACGATATGGGGATCCATAAAATGAGAAGCTTGCTACCCCATAACTTTATTTATCTTTTATCATATCTTGACCCTTTTATTAGCATGTTGCTACTGCATGATGCTCCTAAAACTGCCGTTTACGAGAAGTTTTAGAACATCTTTTCAGGATAAACTATTTGATGTGGGTTCCTCCCACTCCAGTTACTAGTTTCTTTCTGCCTATGTATATGTGGTTGTGATGTGATGATATTCAATTCACCTTTCTTACCAACGATGAACCAAGCATCAGTCAGTGGCACACGCTATGAGTCAACATTAATTTTCTGATAATTAAATCTATTGGGCAATGCATAACACTAACACAAAAATGCTACTAGGTGAGAATATCGGCAAGCAACATGTATGCCGCATTTTCTCTTGTCTTTCAGACAGGTTTCGGACCACAAACAGATTGAGGTTGGTCCGAAATCTATTTGCGGAGACAATTAGTCAATTCAGCCAGGTTGACACATACCCATTGTTTTGTTACCAGGTTGACCCAGTGTATTTGACATGTGGGGTGGACTTACTGCGTGTCTGGTCAATGCTCACTAATTAATCTATGTCATGTCAGGTTGGGTTATGAAGAAGAATGGCTTCCACTACCACTACCACGCAATGGTTTAAAAATGTGAAAAACAATTGCAAAAATAGCATTGGAATTGACGGCACATGCATAATGACATATTGTTCCAAGTTTATAGTTGCTCGTATGCCTTCAACAACTTCAAACTGCTTCAATCTTGTCACGAGAAAAGTCAAAAAGAACCAGAGCACGTGCAATTGAAAATAGTGGAGTGGAATGCTGTACCTGTCAGAACTCTGCCCTAACTGCATTTCAAAATCCTATAGGCAACTGCCTTACTAGTAGACATTTATACAGTTTGAACAAAATTTTAGCTAGAAAGCAATCACCAGACATTAAAATCATGCTGTGTTCAAATCTACTCATTTCGAGAAAACGTATTACACCAACTGAGAAAGAAGAATGAGAAGGGTTGGGTGTTCCAATTGAATTTCACACTCGCCTTTTGTTTCACACATGGTTGTAAATAGCAGGCCGGCTGGTTGGCTTAGTTGGTTGGTTAGTTATGTGATGTTATGTTACAGCTCACAAGTCATAAACATGTCCTTCCATGTAACTCCAAAATTGTGAGTTGGTTTGGTTGGTGTGGAGGAGGAAGAAAGAAAGAGAAGGAAATGAACTATGGAATAACAATTTGCAATAATCGCCAATGGAGTTTTGAAGAAGAGACTTCATTTCTATTACCACACCACCACTACCATTACAAACGCCAACTGAATGTTAGATCGGATTATCATCATTAAACATTACACGATCATGATCGCCCTATTAGCCAGCATAAAAACAAGATTAGTTACACTACCTCGTCTTCTCTCTTTCCTTAACAGAAATTTCCCTCACCAACTTGTGCTCAAAAAGTTTTCAAGTTTTGAACATGAGATGCTGTGGTCACCATTGTACTGCATGCACTGCATATGACATGATATAACCAAACTAACCTCGCAGGCTTCCAACGACCAACACTTTTGGTCCCCATTACAATAACAATTTACGAATTTATGACGCTCGCTCAATTCTCAATTACATATTTTTGCAGGTGGATGGATTTGAATTGTAAGAAGTGAGTTGATTGATAGTTGATAGTGCACAAGCAACGCATCCCTTCGTTTATAGATGAAGAAGAATTGAAGATCCACCAAAATGAACTAGCCCCGCAGGTTTGATGATGCTGGTGGCAGAAAACATAATATTGAAATTTTATATGAAAAGACGATGAGCGAGGTGGTTGTATCATCATGTAGCAACACATTACGTATTCCGTTGAAAACTGCGCTTGATTGCATCACAAGCAAAACAACAACACAGACGAAGCAAGACCTATTTAGAGAGCATCAGTACAATCAACATCAAAAAGACTTCACGCAGGGCAATACTTGCATGACCACAACCAAAACCTAATTCTATTCTCAATTGGAATAACATTGCCAATCAAATCGTAATCCTACAGTATAATCCTAATAAACGATTGTAACTCCGTGTAAACAAGTATCGAAGAAAACCAAGGCGCTGCGCGCCCAGGTGTTTCAGGCTGACACCCACCTCCATGATACAATAGAACCACAGGTCACTATGGTCACTATGGTCAACAGTAGGATCACTTTGAAGTCTCTGGCATAAATCTACCATATTCAAAGGTTACAGGGGCAATAGTACCGTATTTGGAGGTCACTGACGCCATTGGGGTCACAGTACCGTATTTGGAGGCTAGAGCGCGAACGGACAGAGCGATCGCATAAAGCATCTTCGATACTTAATAAATATTACATTACATGGGTACTCCCCCCAGTACAGTACTCCGTTATGCAGTCTCTCAATTTTTAGCCAAACTTCTTTTATAGAGAGGACAAGGGCCATCCAATGCAGTTTCGTCCTCACAACTTTGATGATTTTGATCATAATGCAAATGATGACGAGTGTAAGCCTTTGAGCGACTCAGAAATCAACTATGGACTGATTAATAATAATACGGTTCTAATAGCCAGCAACCAGAAAATACATGAAGGGATGATATACATTGGATGACTACACTCACACGGTTGGTTTTCTTGTTATAATTTTCATTTGTGCATCTATGAATTAGTAGCCATAATATTTATGTGGTGGTATTGTTGCTGAGATTATGGGTGGTGGGCATATCATAATGATGGAATATAGCATATATAAGTAGCACATATAATGCCATTAAATCAGGGCTGAACTTCATTAAGGGATTTTAAATTAGTAACTTCGATCTGCATGTAAAAATGATCAGTTCAATCCGTAGCATACATAAACATCCTTGGCTATTTGCTACTCAAAAACTGCAAAACATGTCACGACGAGTTTTATAAGAAACAAACCAAACTGTCTTACAATTGCATTTTAAATATACCTTTGTTGGTAATAAACTATGTGTAGCGGAACTTGACGTCTTTCACGATGCACAGCGAGTGCAAAACATATCGTGCAAATGTTTAGTTCCTACCACCACAATTGTGCCAATTTGCCTGGTCGGTAGATATAAACCACATGAGAAAATTGAGGAAGGGTAAAATATGAAACAACAGAAATTGAGCCCAGTGCATTGTAAATTGTAAACCACAACTTTTAGGAAGTCAACAAAGCGACAAAGGGATGAATTTGAGGTGGGGGTAAGAACAGTGAATTGATATCGATATTTATTATTTCTATTTGATAAATAAGGTGAAGGTATAATAGTTCGTTGCCTTCTGTAGTGTTGAATCGTAGGATTAGGATTAAAGGTCACAATAATGACGGCAGTTTAAAGTTACTTTTACTCCAAGACATTGGTTTTCCTTAGTCGAAGAAGGTAAGAACTGTTTAAATGGCTCCCTATGATGGGACTGAAAAAGAGCAAAATAAAATGGGCAGACCCACAGCTGGACATAGATAATTTCCTCCCTCGGATGTCGAATTGAGAGTGAGGGCAGTGAACAAGTGCATTGAAACAAAATGAAAGATTGAGTGGTCATAAAGCGTCGTCCACTCCACCGCTGCATCATTCAATTTACTGAACAAGAAAAATTGGAGGATTTCAGTGAAAAACTGTCCATCCGCTTTTGTTTTTTCCCCAAACTGTCACCGTGTAATAATCCCACGATACGGTAAACGAATGTGGTATGCTCCGTAGTGCTTAGCTTTTGTGAAGTTGCCATATATGTTTCTCAGATTGAGAAAGATTATAAATTTCAGAGTCGTAAATTACTCCGCGGCTGACACCGATTTACAACTGGACATCAGAAACGCATTACCTCCGTCTTTTTATAAACCATCCATTTACGGTGGAAACCTAATAATGCCCTGATTTCGCTTGCCCTTCAATTTATCAATTGGTTCAACATCAGGTTGTAGTGGGGTGCGCCTCCAAGTTATCAGACGGCTACTACTAGGTGGATTGTATGTGTGTGCCGACTTTTTAATTCACTCACGTATAACAATTCTCTCAACTGTTGTTTTGTGCGAGTCCGACAACATGTATGATATTTCATTTCCTGTGTTTAACCCAAAATAAAATGCACTTCTGGATGCTTGGCAGGCGTACTGTACTTGAGTACCGAACCGACCACAAGGGCAACATTATTGCAATCCAGTCATGACTTAGTTGGGTGTAGGCAAAGTAAACCGTTAAATAAATGCAAAACAAGGGAGCTGTCTCCTCAATAGTATGCAAAACATGTTCATTTCGTTAGTCCCAACGCGGCTACTGAACCATAAAAGCACATATAAAGTCACACTGGAGACCAGGCTGAAGAAGTGTACGTTTTATTAAAAGAGTATTTGGGGAAACCATTATTACAACCGGAACAAGTGCAGCACAACGCGTTAACTAACGTACAGGATGGAGGATATTTATTATGCACAAGATATCCACCAAAGAACAAAAATGATACTAATGCCAAGCTCTTCTTTTTCGATTGCGGCATTGACAACCGAATAATAGGTCCAACAACCTTTGGTTAAATCGAATCACACCCACCAAACCAAGTACTATACTGATTTGGTTAATAGGAAGCCGCCCATCAAGAGAAGATGCAAATTTGTAATTATTGCAAAGTAATTATACATCCGGAATCGTAGGCCAAATCTGCAAATTCCCACCAACCAACAGGGTTTTTATTTGATGGAAGCATATATGAAGCATACAATCCCTTAAAAACCCGATGCATTTTAATAGTTGCAAATAAATTTAGAGGTGTTATCGCCACTAAGATAAACACAATAAACCCTCGTCGTCCTGGGTGCCCAAGGAAGGTTTTGTTCTGTTCCGTCTACTCAAGGAAACAGATTTCACGGTCTTAAATTAAAGATCGTAAAATAAAAATAAAAATTGGTCGGCCGAATCCATTCAACTCTCAACTCTACAGAATAAATCCCTTTGTTTTTGCTGACTCGAGGTTTTAATTTCTTTTCACTCCAAAACTCTGCCGAACTCAAGTATTACACAAGCCCAAAAAGTACCAACTTTTATCAAAAGTAAGCAGTCCCCACCCCACCAACCTCTATCCCCATCATAGTAGTTTCATGTTCTTGGCGAATTTTCAATTCCAAATAAATTCAAGTGTCGAAAAAGGTAAATTAATGAGGTTGGATTCAAACTGAATTCTTCCACTCTCTTATATACTCTACTATAACAAACAATTAAGTGTCACAGAAAAGATTTGAAAGTTGAAGATATGCATTGCATTGTTGTTTTGGGAATTGTAGGAGGAGTGGATGTATGTAGTAGAGACGGTGCCTTTGTGGTGCAACGACGACGATCAATTAAAATGCTTCGTTATTGAACCAAGAAATTAAGGAACTTCTATATTAGGTATGCCAATTATGTCCACTTTCCTCATCCTTTGTTCAATACATCTACTACAACCAAAAGATAGTATAGATACAATATCTTATTGCACAAGACTCTTATCTACCATGTAATAAAGTGCGAATAAATTAAAACACATTAATCCACCAGATAATTGGTCATATAACTCACGTCAAATCAAACATGGTTGGTCAAATTGGGAAGAGAACAAAACTACTCAAAATTATTAAATCCAACACTCGCTCATTGATTTAATGATGTCATTCATTCCAAATCAATTTATGTACCAAATTTAACTACATTCTATGAATTATATATAAGCATAGGTAAGTAAATATAAACGAATACAAGAATTACGTACCTTTAGACAGGAAAAGGAATATCCGTTGTTGGCTATGTGACATTACAACATAGTCCAACCTTTAAATCAATCATATCACGTTCAGTCAATAATTGATCCAGTTTTAGGAGGTGAAGAGCTTTAGTTTTATTACTCCATTAACAGAGCAATCACAAATATCACCACTGAACTGACAAAAACTACTCCTTTTCCACTGCACTTAATGTATTCGATGTCACAAATAAAAATACACTCAAATCCCTATTTTATGATTTTAACGAGAATTTCCAAGTTACAACCAAGTCCATCCATCCATAACGTAAATAAAATATGACTGGGCTGTGTTATGTAATACACCAAATCCAAGTAATGTCAAATGTATACAATTCAGAAAATTGGTTGGTGACTTTACTTCAACACTTTGCACTGTGCTACTACAACCACGTCCACGTCCACCCACATGGACTTGCAAGTATTAACTAAACTAAAAAATTCCACTAGTTGTTGTCATCTTCTCTTGATCATTAAGAGCAAATCCATCCATGGAAGTTGAATTAAATACACACTTTAAACTGGATTGGACAATATTTGTTATCTCCAGTAATTGATGAGGTCACAAACAAGTAGAATGACGTCCTAGAATCAAAGAACAGTTAGGCTTTAACTTAAAGGCTTCAAGTTTTTCCCTTGATTGGACGTCAAATTAACCATCATTTGATGATGGATCAAGTGGAGTTTATGGAGTTGGATCCTCCGAATCGTTGACCCCATGAGTTGATGACTCTATGTTAGGAGGATGAGTGTTGTGGATGTAGGGTCATGTCATTGTTTGACCTTTTGGGGGAACAAAGGGATGGATTTAGTATAAGATGGCGGAAGAGCCCGGAGAGGAATTTTCCCAGAGAAAGGGAGGACTACTCACGGATGCAAGTGCAAGCAAGGGAAGCCAACACTGCGAGAGATTGTGGCTGGTTGACTGCACTTGGTTGGATATATAACAAACCAACTCTTCTCTCTCTTCTACTTTGTATAACCACATTTTTTGGTTCTCCTCTATCCCCATGAGCTAAACCACCCCAGAAAGAACCCAGTACAACAAGCCTATTACGAGTTGCTCTATTCTCTACAAGTAAAAGTAATATTAAAAGGTAGTCTTCTACACAAGAGGCAGAGGGTTGCGTTGCCTTGCGTTGCGTTGAATTTCGAATTGCATGTGGATGGATGGAATGCAGGGTCTTTCGTTTTAGATATACATACAAAAACATTAGCCAACTATTTAACTTGCCAGTACCAGCCACCCCACCTGGATTGTGGATGGATCTGATCCAACATTCTTCAAGGGTCCTTAAAAAGCTAAGAAGAAAGTGAATGGTTCCAAGGATGTCTGATGATGAATGTAAGTAATCAAGTAAGCGTGTCTTAGTGAAATTGGGGGTTGGGTGAGGTCATCTCCTTTGCTAAGGATTTGTGGGGACGGACAAACGGGGGATTACCCAGGTCATCGGCGGCGAAAGGGGGACACTGCATCCCACAATGTCTTGCAATCTGCCATCTGTCCGCCAATAAAAATTTTATCCGCCGTCGACCTTTGGAGCATATAGGACCACTACTAGAGAAGTACGCGTACATATGAACGGTGTTTCCGTCAAGAGTTTGTGTGAGAAAAGTGAGAATCCACACCATCACTTGGTAGAGAGAAGAGTAGTAAAAGCAAGGAAAATAGTGTGATGCGAGGAGGGATGGAATGAGTTTTCCATTATATCCGACCTATACAACGGGTCTTCCGTCCTCGTCGTCGATCTGGATATCGTATCATAAAATAATACCAAGTTTGCTAGCAAAGCGAAACCAGACCAGAAAGTATAAAGAAAGAAAATAGAGTCCAACCAACCAAACCAAACCACTGGCTCGAACACAGCGTACATATTACAGTCGGGAAATCCGATTTCGGATCTATTCCGTGCAAATAGTCAACCAACTCCGGGTGACTTGGCATCGAACGAACCAACCAACGGGACCAATTGACGGGACTCTCCCTCTCTTCGGTTCTCTCTCTCTCTCTCGCACTCTTGATACTCTTGAAGTGAACAGTCTGCTACGACCTATCCTGCGCCCATGCACCCACTACCAACATTATCGCAACCACCACCACTCATGCACCCTTCCTTCCCAAAAGGAGCTAACCAACATCCTGTGACGCTGCCCTCCCCCCCTTGTCAGGTCAAAGACTAACTTTATGCTACAAGTACCCTTCGACCTAGAGATCATAATACATCCATCCCAGATAACCTTAACCCATTCCTACAATCTATGTGTATTCCCCTTTGAAATAGAAGACTCACTCGGTCTTACAAAGAAACCTCATCGGCCCCTCTTATATAAGCCATCGTGTATGCCATGTACAAGTAGTATAGTTTAGTTGGTTCGCCTGGAGGAGTACAAGCTTAGTTGCTTAGTTTTCAGTCCGTGGAAGGAAACAAGGTGGGCATTGTTGACTCGATGCTATTTGCTTCTCACAAGCTGGAAACAGAACCACATTCATTTCCCCCAAGTTCATGCACTGCAGCGAAAGAGATGCTAAGATGGTATGCTAGATATATGAAATCAAGCAGCTGTTTTTCGAACCCACCACTAACTAAGAAGAATAAAACAAGCCATTATTTTTTACAATCACCATCCCCATGACTAACACTGCGGAAGGTGATCTTCCTTCCGAAATTCACACACATATCTTCTTCTTCTTCTTCTTAATGACTCGTTCAGAAGTAGAAAGAGAGAGATACGACGAGAGCTCAATTGGACATGTGGCCATTGAAACCTTTCCTGAACTAATAACAGACTCCACAATGCAATCTCAATCTCTTGAATGCATGCATGCAGAGGAAAGATACATAAAGTACATAGAACGATATGAACCATTATTTCATTGTTTCCATAATTTGAGCCAATTGTTCTGCTAGACGAATCAGGGGGGCCACAACACATAGTAATTGGTATTCTTCTAAATATCCACTTTTCAAACATTTTAGCACAACTTTATGGAATACATTTAAGACAACTCCCGGTTGTGGCTGTAATTTGCATTGCATTTCCTCTCCCGAGGTGCCCGGAAGTTGGCAGTAGTACTACTTATGGCTACGAAATTTATATCA
>JAQIWQ010000776.1:0-13948 GCA_034695825.1 Folsomia inoculata
TGTCATCAAAATTTTAATGCTACAATAATTGTGCTTCATTTATTGACAAAATTGTTGCAGTGTTAGCGCTTCAAATATTGACAAAATTGTTGCAGTGTTAGCGCTTCATATATTGACGAAGTCGTGAAAATGCATACTTAATGGTGTAATACTTCTGAATGGGAAAAAGTTCTGAAATTCTGAAACAATTAATTTTACGGGCGAGCTCTTTTCACCGTATACAACGGTTTATTACCCCCAAATATCGTCCGTAACATCCCATGTGGTCAATAAAATTTCAGAGTAATGTTGGCCCACGTGGATGGATCCTTTTGAGTAACATCAAAGACATAGGCATGATGGGGGGAACAGTTGACAAAGTAAAGGTTGGTTAGGTCCATCCGAAAATTAACCATTTTCATGAAAAGTAAACGTTATTTAACTCTTGTGGGGATGATGTATTGATGGGAGCATGACAAGTAATGTTAAAGTATATATTTAAACAAATGTCACGTACATTTAAGTTTCTTATTTTATAAAGTTTTTGATTTTTAAATGTCATAAGAAAATGTCTTGAATATGTGGCTCGTTTCATTGCATGGATGCATATTACATAGAGGCAGTATGGAAAGATTCTTTGTTAAGCTTTTTTTTATTCCACTCTCAACCAGTGTCATTGAGTCGCATGTTTATTATTTGGCTAGTTTGGTGTGTGTGCATTCACTGTTTTCTTTCTTTCTTTGTGCCAGCTGATGTACACAAAAGAGGGTTGAATTTATTTAAGGCTACGTCGTCACTCGGCCACCACAGCTAACCCAAAGCACGCATTTTACTAAGTATAATAATAATACACTTCAATTTAATTAATTTAATTTAACGATACTTGTTCTTTGTTTCTTTCTGCACCTTACGACTCAATTCAGTCGAATAGTGGAATGGTAAAAGGGTAAAGGTTTATTACGTCAGTTAGTGAGGTGGTGAGGTAACGTTTGCTAGCGACCAGGTCAGGTCAGGTCAAGTCAGTGAGTGAGTTCGGTTAATTGAATGATGTGGTCCCTTCTTTTGGGTAAATTTCAAAAGGGAGCATGTCGTTACCTTCTACATCGATATTTGGGACAATATCTTCGTGAAAAGGTTACCGTTGATCAACTTACGGTTAACCTTTATAATGGGACTGGATCTGTTACGGATGTTTCACTCGATTGTGATGTAAGTCTAATCAGTGTTTATTTAAAATATTTAATTTGATTTTCAAATGTTTTGTTGTACAGGCCCTCAACGGTTTGGCAGAACAGCACAATTTGCCCGTCGAGTTTGTTGAGGGTTTCTTGGAGGAAATAACATTTGCCGTCCCTTGGTCAACTATTATGCAGGATAGTTGCGAAATTCAGATCAAAGGGCTTAGGATCACTTTACAGCCAAAAAATAGGACGGATAATAATGGTGGGTAAAAATATGTCGTATTTGTAGCGTTTTACTTTATTTTGTATTTGGACGTTTTATTAGGGAGCTCAATGATTGACTCAATGTTCACCAGTATGGCGTCTAGTATGCAGGTATTGTAGCGCTTTAAGGTCATGAATTGTACCCTTTGGTGTAATTTAACATATTGTTTTACCAGTTGGCAGAAGAGTGTCTCAAGAGTAGTGAAGATATTGAAGATGATTATGAAGCAGGTGGAAGCAGTAATCAGGAAATGTCTGGGCTGGAACATTGTGCTAAAACTATTGATGCAGGTTGGGCGTCGAGTAGTGTGAATATTTATTTTATTTGTAATATTTGATTGTTTGTTTAATAGTTTTGTCGCGGGTCAAGATAAGTTTTCACGATACTATTCTTCGAGTAGAAAGATGTCAACGAGGGAGCGATGTAGGGGTAGCGTTAGAGTTTCATATCAAGCTGTAAGTTTGTAATTTAATTCACACGTTTTTCCTTAAGTATGTTAATTTTGTGGGAATTTAGATGGGAATATTCGGATGACTCGTCTAGCGATGCGAATACCAGAGGATCTGGATCTGACGACAATAGTACCGTCTTTGAGTCTGCATTTTCTCACAAAAAGATAAATTTGGAAGGACTGACTTGTCACACTGAGATACTCAGTTCTAAGCAACATTTTACTCATCAAGACGCTGTTTTTACATCAACGTCGAAAAGTCAGGATGGTGATAGTGAAGGGGATGAAGAGGAAGGACATATCCAGCCAGAACGACCAATTAAAACTGTTCAGATTGGAAAGTTTTCTGGCGTTCATGAAATAAAGCTTCAAGTCAAGACTGACGAGTCTATGGCTGGTCCACAGGTGAGATCATTCATTTCAAGGTTATTTGAGCACTGGAAATGAAGTTTGTGTTTATTTTTAGGTGTCTGTCGATTGTAGCTTTGGATCATTGATTGCATTACTTACTCCGATTCAGGCGCACATATTGTATGACCTCATTAACGAAATTGTAGATCCGTCAGAAAATACTAGGTGGGTTACTTGTTTTTTGCATTATGTCTTCTTGTTACATTTTTACTTTTAACTCAACAGCGAAAGAGCTTACAACCGAAGATCTTGTAGTGAAAAACCGATGGATTCTTACGACTTTAAACGTGTAGAAAAAGAACTTCAGGAACGAGCCAAGCCAGAAAATATTGGACTTACGGGCCTTTCACAGCAGCAAGGATGGTCTTCTGCATGTTTTGGTATTTGCTAATAATAAATATTTAATATTTATATAAATTTTAGGGGTGGTCTAATTTCTGCAATAATTACAGATGAGAGCGATGACGAATTTCAACCCTTGAAAGGCCGAAACATGTGCATTAGTGCAACATCCAACTTTATGAATGCCTCGGTCGTTTCAAACTCTTCACTAAATTCGTCCATGCATCAGTCTATGACTGACAGTCTTAATGTTTCAGCCTATAAATCTGCCTACAACTATACATCAAGTCAGACAAGTGCGTGACATGTTAACGATTTCTATAATATTTTAAAAAAATGTAAAATTTTGCCAACTTCTTTTGTTCTGTAGACATGTCCGGCTCGGAGAAGACAAAGTTTTCCATTTCCTTTGCCTC
The DNA here is from genome assembly GCA_034695825.1 of Folsomia inoculata. NCBI lineage: Eukaryota > Metazoa > Arthropoda > Collembola > Entomobryomorpha > Isotomidae > Folsomia > Folsomia inoculata. The sequence continues at coordinate 3,046 of JAQIWQ010000776.1, forward strand.
TGTGTCACTACTTCTACTCCATGAAGATATTTTATCTCTTTCTTCAACCGATGCCGTGATCCCTGACACATTACAACAGATGCAAAGCGTTTCCAGAAAGTTTTTCCAATGCCTATACTATTTTGGGGCAGGGGTAAAAGGAGAAAAAGACATTGCTGAAGTGAGAGAAAAAATGAATGCAGCCTGTGACCTGAGCCATCATCGGTTGATTGCTGCTCCTCTTAAAATCAAGGGAAATGTTCGAAGTACTCCAGTTTGCTCGTTGGAGACGTCGGGCACCCTTGCCATTGGATATTTTGAATTGATCGAGTCAATCAAGCATAAGGGAGCTATTCCTAGTACAAGCACCCCTTATCCGCAATGCATCGAAGTCCTTACCTTCCCCAGAAATTTTGACCATGGTAGTATCCAAGCTTTGAAAATGGATTTTAAAACGGAAAGTCGAAAAGGGAGGAACCTACATGGTGGAAAGAGTAAAACAAGTTTGAAATTCGTATTGAATGAGTGTCGGGCAGAGTTTGATATTTCCATCGTAGACCGAATCAACTCGCTTATAAATTCACCACTCCATTTTTACATGGAACCAAAAGATCTTCGGAATCCTGTAAGTTATCTAAGTTGTCGTTTAAAAGTAATGCTGTAGTATGTTTGAATTTTTCAGATATTCATGGCTGCTCATCCTCCAACCAGAAGCCAGAGTGTGATCCGTATCAATGTCAAGTGTTCCAACTTCTCTTTGGACTTTAGGTTCAATGATAGCAGCAAAAATTAGATGGACAGTTTAATTAATATTTGAATTGTTTTGGCCAGGTTCCCTATTCCGGATTTAAGACCTTTAGATGACAACAACCGAATTCCGCACTGGAATAGAAACGTTCATAATGATTCCATCCTTATTCAAATGAAGGAACTGGACTTTTGCACGGCATTAGCTTCCTCTTGTGATGTACTCGAATTTGATACGAAATGCCATGAAGTTAAACTGTTTTACAAAGTAAGAAACTGATTTTTCAAATTCCAAATATAGAGCAAGCAAACAATTTAATGCTTGTGGTTTGCAAGGGCCGATGGCCAATATTATGAAATAAATGATAATGATGAATATAGATCAAGTAAGGCTAATCCTAATGTATTTTATGTATCAAGAAAATGCCTGGTGATACTCCGACGCTGTTTGCTACAGCATTAGCTGATGACCCTGAAGTAGACGGAATGTCTATGCGTTCTCAAGGGTTAGACTGGCCCCGAGTCCTGGTGTGGATCAGCCCAAGAGTAACTTCGGCCATGGTAGAAGCAGAATCTGACGACAATGAATCTTTCGACACTATGAATTTTATGTCTTTGCCCAAAAAGAAGCCGTCACCATTCAGTTCAAAGCGTATCGTTCACGAAACCGAGACCTCCAATAATTCACCAGATGACGAACCTCACCGTTAGTTTCAATTCCATTGATTTACCGAATTTGTAAATAGTTTTACTTAATTTGGGTCGCCTTTATTATTCCAGAGGGAAGTGAAAGTGTTATTCCTGGTGACCGGAATGAAATGAGCGAGTTTATTGAAGAAACGAATAAAAGCGTAGTGTACAAGATTGACCTCAACTTCCGATTTGTTGAAGTATCGCTTCCTTCTAAACATTTCTTTGAGGAAATCTACAACAGGTAAGTTTATTCGTAAATTATAGAGAAAGAAATAAATGATTTTCGAAGAAATGGTTTAACGAGAAATTGAAAATTGATAGAGTTGGTAATGATTTGCTGCTTTGGGAGCCATCCTGCATGAAGTCCAGTCATATACGAATGAAGGATAAATCTTCTCTTAGAGCCAATGCACAAGCAGCGTTTTCCATGTGTAAATCTGCACTACGATTTGGTATGCTATACTAATACTAATATATATCAATGTAGGGCGCTTGTGTTACTCATACATATAACTTCCTGTACCACTTCCAGATCCGGATTCTGAAGACGAAGGAGACATGACGGCATTTTATTCCCCGTCCATGAAACCTGGGGGCGGTGGAGCAGTAGCAGCACCACCTTCCTTGAGAACAGGTCAAAGCGAGGTCACACTCTGTCTTTCCATAGGAAAAGGAATTGGCTCTTTCTTTACTCCACTACAGGTATGTACATTAAATCAAATTAATTTACCTGTTGTTGCTGTCAAAATCTAAGAGATATTGCCATCTCGTTCTATAGGATGTTTCAGGCAACACCATTCCTGGTCAAAAGGGACAGGTGTCGTTGAAAGTAGAACAGGGAAATTTATTCTTTGTTTCCGGCTACAAGGGCGACCCAAATTTAGGCTTCTTGTGTCTCATCACTCAGAAAGCAGAACTTCATCATGCCGGTGAGGGAATATTGTGGGGACGTTTTGCTAGTTTTGCTTTGAAGGATGTTACAACTATTTCAATGTTTGCAGATTTAATTCGAACGGGTGATCTCTTTCCAAGTCTTTCTCCAGAATTAGTCAAAACAATTTATCCCAGCCACGAAGGGATGCTACCTAGTCCTCCAAGCTGCTCCGATTCTTCTTGTTCTGATATGCTTTCTGTTGCGATTAAAATCGACCGTGATCCTGTAAAGAACTTGAAGGTAAATAGACCTCCTCGATGTTGGTTGCTTTCTCGGATTAATCGTTTTTTTTGCATTATTAGGTGTTTAAAGTAGCAACTGGAATTCGCGAAGGGACCCTCGACCATCGTATTTATCTTCCCAACCGAAACTGGTTTGCACAGCTCACCGACTTCTTCGACGTAACGGACATGCCCATCATTGGTTACACCCCATCCGTTGTCCTTACCGAACTTCATCTCCATTTATGGAATTGTGCTGTAGACTATAGGTAGAGATTTATTACTGCCAAATAGGTTTTCTTATTTAATTGTGCTAAAAAACTTGACTTTCGCCAGGCCACATCACATCCCTCTTCGAAGCGTGCTTACAATGGAAACATTTAGTATATCGAGTAACATTGCAGCCGCAACAAGTACCTCTGTGCTGCGATTTTTGGCCGAAGATGCTGCATTCTTCATTAGCTCGAAACCCAATCCATCCTCACTCCGGGAAGACTACGTTTCCGTGATGGACATGGACTACTTTGAACTTTCTCTACGACTTTGTCGCTCACGTAATTTGAACGCTCCTCGAATCGATTTATCTGCAGCCAGCAATGCACTTCATATAAGATGCTGTAGCGACTCGTTCAAAGCACTCTTGGAGCTCCTGACATATTACACCAACGATGGCGACTTGTTTGATCCAACCCAACGGGATTCGGACAGTTTGTACGGAGGATCTGGGGTTACTGGGACATTCTCCTGTTCTCCAATCAAAGAGAGCTCCTCAGAACCTGCTCTCATTACCACAGAAGAACTTCCGGAAATAGGGGAACGGAAAATGTCAGCTTCTCATTTAGAGCATGTTCACGATCTTGTGGCAGAAGCCATGCAGGAATCCGAGTTGGGAAAAGATAAAGGCTCATCAAAGGCTGTGAGAAGGGACAATAGTAGCAGTAATAAAGGTGGGTCGGGTATTGCTCCACAGCCAATGTACGATCTCCATTTCGCACCAGACTTTGGGGATGTATTTCAATGCAAGGATACCGATTTTTATCCGAATGATGAGTCTTCCACGACAAGCACCCCGTGTCCAAGTGTACCCATTATGGAGTCATCAAATGGATTTCCTATAGATATTCATGGTAGTGATGAAGATGAGGAAGAATTCTGTATCTTGGAGAATGATCCTGGTGTTGGAATTATTGTAAGACATGGACATGTATAGTTGTATCATTTATTAACTCTGTTTGTTACCCATTTGCAGCGTAAAAATGGAGAACCTGAGGCTAGAGTTCTTACTGATGAACCAATCCGTCTTATTGAAAATTATTTCTCACCTCCAGCCGGAAAAATGGATGCTTTAAAAGCCCCCAAACATTATCCCAGTCCAGTGTCCAAGTATTCGCTTAAAGAAATGACCATTGTCTGGCATTTATATGGTGGGGATGATTTTGGGCTGACTCCATCAAGAAAATCTTCAGGAAAGAGTGATGAGCGAGGATCATCTGAAACGTGAAGATATTATAAAACATGGTTAATTTATCTTGATTATTAATTATTGGATTACAGTGTGTACAGTGACAGTTGGAAGGAACAACAAAATGCCCACCAAATGTTTTATGAAACGTCAGAAGTGGATATGGCCATCGACGCTTTGAATCCTGGTGTAGTCTTTTCTAAAACGAAAGCCTTTGAGGTAATGTTGGGTCTTCGTTGCTTTGTGTAGTGCTGAAAACGCATTGTTTTTTAAAACAGAGTGCCTGGGAAGCATATGAAAGTCCAAAAAATCCGAGAAAACTGTTACCCGAAGGTTGCAGCTCTTGGCGACAACAAGGTGGGAAAGGACGACGGCATGACACCCTCGTAGAGCTTCATTTGAATAAAGTAAGCAATTTATATTTCACTTAGGTACGATCTTTTTATTTTATTTTACCATTCTTGTTTGTATTTCAGATAAAATTTGTGCACGAAATTTACCCTGAAACGACCGAACAATCATCTCGCCAAGTGATTTTGATAAACAGTGTTGAAATTCTTGATAAATTGAGATCCTCCCAGTTTAACAAGTTGATGTATCTCTACACCACACCCAGTCGACCAAAACAGACGCATGCAAATATGGTGATGATTAAAGCAGCCCACATTCGTCCCGATACCCAATTAGCAATTGAAGAATGTTGTCTTAAAATATCTGTGCTCCCTGTACGACTCAATATTGACCAAGATGCTCTTCTCTTTCTTTACCAGTACTTTTCAGACCTGTCTATTAGGGCCGATTCTGAAGGTAAAAATCTTAACTAAGATCAGTTGGAACATGTAATGATTTGTTTTATTTGTTATCAAGATGAAGATTCAATTTCGGGACGATTTACAAATCCTCCAAGCCACACTCCATCCGTTGAATCCCTTCCTGTTATGACGGTGAACGTAGGCGAGGGAGATTCAGCATCTGGTGCAGTAAATATGGATGACGATTCCTCCTCAAATCTTCTCTTGTTCAATGAAGATCCATTGGGGATGGATGACGCTGCATCCACATGCTCAAAAGATCCATCCATTGACTCGGCCAAGTCTTCTACACCTATTTACTTTAGGTACGATATTATTTCAAGATTTGCAGCTTTGTTATTATAGAAGACGTAATAATTTCGTGTCTCCGCTTGTAGACAAATCATATTTGCTCCAGAAGTTCCTATTCGTTTGGATTACCGTGGGAAACGTGTCGATATGACGCACGGTCCTCTTGCTGGTCTTCTTATGGGTCTGGCTCAGCTAAACTGCTCGGAAATACGGTTGAAGCAAATTTATCACAGACATGGGTTTGTTTTACTATATACTTGTTGCCAGGTTCAGACAAATTTGAAATTGTGTTTGTGTGTGTAGAATTCTTGGATTTGATCGCTTGGTTGCATTTTTAATCAACGAGTGGGCCGTGGACATTAAGAAAAACCAATTACCAAGTCTACTAGGAGGCGTGGGACCCATCCATTCTTTCGTTCAGCTGTGTAAGCTTATAGACAAGACGTGTAGCTTGCACCTTTTTTAATAATTCGCTTATTTGCAGTTCAAGGAATGCGTGACCTTTTTTGGCTTCCGATCGAGCAGTATCAAAAGGATGGAAGGATTGCAAAAGGTCTACAACGTGGCGTGAACGCCTTCTCCACATCTACAGGCTAGATGCAATTTTTGTTTATTTTTAAAAAGGATTTCCCTATAAATCAAAAATGATTTGTGGTAATCCTAACTGAATAATTGTAATGTTCTTTAACAGCAATGGCTGCTTTGGAGCTGACCAATAAACTAATTCAGACGATCCAGGGAGCAGCAGAGTTTACCTACGACATGGTCTCACCTGGACCAAGTGTCCAACAGAAACGGAGACAAACTTCATCCAAGAGAAGGAAACGCTATAATCAACCTGGGGACATTCGTGAGGGGATGACGAATGCGTACAACGTAGTTCGCGAGGTTGCTAACCAATTAATAATCACTTCATTTTGAAAAACCGTCTAATGAATGCCATATTAGGGCCTGGGTGACACTGCACATACTATCGTCCGCGTAGCAAGTAAGGAACACGAACAAAAAGGCATTTCCGGCGCAGTTGGTGGAGTACTACGCCAAATCCCCCCTACAGTTGTTCGTCCAATCATACTCGTCGCTGAAGCAGGATCAAACATCCTAGACGGCTTCAGGTCTCAATTAGAACCAGAATTTAAGAAGGAAAATGAACAGAAATGGAAAGAAACGTAATTAATAGTACTATCGCACCATTTCCTTCCATATTATAACACAATGTTTCGCAATTTTGACACCATATTATTCGCTAGATAAGTCGTGATTACTTTCATTGTACAAACAATATATGTAGACTTTGATAAAATGTCTACAATTATTTATAAACATTTCAATAAATGACAAAATCTGACATAAACTTTGGACATTGTTCCGAACTTTGGTCCAGCCCAGGAGATAATCTCCTCTACTATACTTGTCTCTTTGTCGAACAATGGGATTCAGTCTCTGTCTACTAATCACATCACGCCCCATTAAATCCGTCACCGATCATTCTCCAGGGTGATTTTCCTGACTCTTTGTCACATCCATAACCCTCCCCCAACCCCCCTCTAAATCTTGCACAACTAAAGTGACATGAAGTCCAAGGACAGAAATCCATGCCCCTGAATGAATGAATTGGGGTGGGTAATGTGATGTGATGTGCCAATCTGGATCAAAATCCAATCCAAGCCAAGCCAATCCAAGTCAGCTATCTATAGGTGAGGTGAAAGTCAAGTTTTTTCTCTCTAGTCAAACTTTCCCCGAGAGAAGAATGGGAAAAGTTTGTAGTTTTTGGTAGGTTTAGTTTATGGATGGATGATGGAAATAAGTGGATGGAAATAAGTGGAGAAAGTAGTTTGACTTTCTTTTTGATAATTTCATTTTATTCAGCAGTATGTAGTTGTTGGACTTTTAGTAACGCTACTCACTCACGTATGTAGTACTTATTTATAGTTGAACTTATATTAGGGGAAGTCAAGTCATGAATTATGAGATGAATTATGATGATCATTGGTTTGGGCTTTCACTTAGGTCATACGTAGTATAGAGAATATAATAACGTTACATACATGATTATTATTAGAAATATTTAAAACAGTCGGGTTGCTTTGTATAGTTGTGTCGCATTTAACATACTTTTTCTTTGTTTTATTCTTCTTATTTCCTTTCCCATCTTCATTTCATGAATCCATTGTAGACATTGTATAAATAAATTGGTTGAATACATATTGAATAATTACATACATAGCTCAGCTCAGTTCTCTCTCTATTCTCTAGTTTATAATAATAACTCTTTACAGGATAATAATAATAAATAGATGTACTACATTTAATATTCTATCTAGTACAGTAAGGTATTATGTAATGTATGACAAAGGGTTTCATGGTTATGTAAGATAAGCTCTTATAACAAGTACATCGATTCATCCATGCCATCCCATCCATCCTTCCTTTGATACCACCATCATTTTTCTCCATCCACCTATTGTATTTCTTCTAGAGTATTTATAATCCATTAATAAGTAGTATTTAATCAAGGATGCAGAATGAAAGTGAAAGTAAAACTAATGATTTCCTTTCATGGTATTTCGATACATGTTTGTTTGTGGTATAGTATGGTATAAATTTGTACTCTTATGCCATGACATTATACTAGGTAGGCTGTACAGGGTCACAACACAGGGATAAGGGAACTATTATAGGGTATATAGTATGTGGTCATAATAATTAAGAGTAATAATTTGCTTGCTTGCACCACACCAAAACTTGATTAAGGATTGCATTTCATGTTCATTAAAGCTCTACGTTCGTATGTACCATCTGAATCTGACATTGGGATTGGATTCACTTTCTCCCATTATGTACAGCATGAAATGAATGGATAAAGTCCAGCCAGTCCGGTGCATATTTCACAATGTCATACCATACCATCATTCGATTGTATTGTTACAATGTTTCCAACTAATGAATCCCACCCCCCCACCTACCCAGTCACCATGCAGCGTATTAAATACATACTCGTGCAAACATGAACAATACAAATGAAAGCTATATATAAAGGGAAAGTAGGAATACTTTGGAGTACATGATTTGGTGGGTTGGGTAAAACTTTCACCACGAAATTATGAGACTAAATTGCAGTTTACTTTCCCCATTTGAATAAGTTGAAAACTTACAATCAACTAATTAATAAATGTAATCAGTGGCCCTTATATATTTTACATACATTTATAGATATAAATATTACATTATACTTATTACATATAGAGAGACATGTAATTATGTAAAAGAGCTCATTTTATCCTTAATTTTTTACGACTTTACATACTTATAGGTAGTAAAGTGTTTCATTATCTTAAATATTTTATTTAAAAGTTTTTTTAGCGTTCGGATGAAATCTCGGTTGAGTTACATAGACGTTATATAAAGAAACGTTACACGTTTAGGTTGGTTGGTTGGTTGATTACATAAATAGCTGTGGACCCTGCTATTAATTAAATACTTCAATAATTACCATACCATTTATTAAATATTATTATAAAACTGCTTCTCTCTCTCTCTTAATAAGCATAGTAAGTATGTATTATGTAATCTTATGAAAATGCTTTGCATGCACTGCACCACACTTTTCATCATCTTGACATCATGGAATACAAATTGGTTACAAAAGTCAGCCTGCGCATGTATAAAATAACTTTGTTTAGAAATTATTCCTATTTTTAAATTAGAAAACAATTAAACATTTTCTTGACAATGTATGTAATAGTTGATTGTGAATTGTTTGTGGGGAAGTAAGGTGAGTGGGTAGTAGGTGTAGGTGGGTGGGGTTTGTTTAGTTGATTCGTCATCGCCTTCTTAAGCTATTTAGCTAAATACTAATCATTTACGGGAAGAATGTTTACGAGGTATTGAATGTTAATGGAAAAGACCTAATGGATGACGTGTATATTTACCGTTTGCAATAATTGTCGTCATGTAGTTTGATGGAGGTTACGAATGGATACTGCTATGTACTTACTACTACCGATAAGACTGACGAGACAATAAAGGACCATCCATCCATGGATGAATGATAAGCGATAATTGTAATGAGTGTCCTGAACGTTTTCTTTAGTTAGAGCAGATCAAGATCGGTATTGCTTATAGTTTGCCTTGCGTTGCGTACATTACACACATAAGTATGTAATGTAGGTAATATCTCATTTGGAACTGGTGACAATACATGCAGTGACATTTATTATTAGTGACGTTATAATAGTCAGTCAGACAAGACATTAAGTGACCACACCAACCACACCCATACCATTATGTTAAAGGTGGAGAGATTAGATGAAATAGACAAGAGAAAGTTTTGTGGGAAAGTTGAGATTCGATGGATAAATGCGTCAGAAATGGCTGCTGCGTCACAAATAAATGCGTCATTCATCAATCGTCATTGGTTCGACATCACATTCGATAAAATATTGAACATTGTGAATAAACAATGCAACTTGCATTCGCATGCACGATGCAATTTACAAGGTTGTGAATTATTCATAAAGAGAAATGTCATGTGTATCTCATGGTCATGGTCTGAAGTATATTTGGCAACTTTCTCCTGAGGTTGTATGAATGAATGACTAGGATGGTGTAGTTTACTTTAAAAATTGAATGTGTTTAAACGATCCTTTGGGACTATTACAAGTCGTGGTTGAGTACAGTCCTGTCCAGTCTACATAGCATCTTGTTTGGTATGTTGCTTGGTGGACATACCTTTAAATAAGTAAGGACCCCAAAAGACTACAAGCCAAGCCATAGGCTATATATGTACCCAACCAACCATCCTTAGTAAGTAGACACACTAACCAACCCTGTTTGTCTAATGTGGTGGGTGAAAGTTGGTAAAGTGCATTTGGAGTCGAAATTTTGTAGTACCACCGCATAATTTCCTTCAACTCTAACCCGCAGTTAACACCACCACATCTAAAGCAAACCCATCCCATGAGGGTATCCTCCTCCATATATTTATCCGCCAACTTGCGCCATCATCTCATCATCACAAACGACATGACATGGCTGCTGGCTGGCGTGCCGATTCATATTCTGATCACATCTCAACTTCTCATTTCCAACCAACCAACCGGGCCAAACCAACACAACCGGTGTCTCCTTATCGATCTCAGAAAAATGAAGGAAACATGGGAATCCTTCAAACTGCTTGTCCAACCCAACCCAACTTTCTTTATTTCTGAAACCATCCATACTAACCAAACCAAACCAACCAAACTCTTTTTCTTCTTACTCGTCTCAACTTTCTCTCTTTTGTTTTATTGGAATGAGTCGGAGAAAGTGGAACTACTTGAGTTGAGCTATACGTAACTAAATATAAAGGAGGATGAGTAGGAAGGAATCATATTAATTTTCATCTCCTCATCTCATCCTTATGGCTGGATGGCATAGTCCTTTCCTTTCTTTGTTCGTGTTCAAGGGCGTAGGAAGGAGGCAGTGGCAACGTTAGCATAGCCTAGCCTGGCGTGGCGTGGCATTTGTTTGACTGCCACTTGAGCAGTTTTCCCTTTATTAAAGTGCGCTCAAGTGTGGAAGGAAACCCAAGTGTCCATTAAATCCTCCCAATGACTCACTATACACCTATGTAAGAAGATCATATACTTACATAGGAGGATATAAATACATGATAGACATCTCTAACGAAGGAAGGAATGAGGTGAATTGAACTGGGAGATCTATCATGCAGTTTGTTTTATAAAGCAAACCAACTCAAACCACACCCACAAGAGGCGTTCGT
>JAQIWQ010000777.1:0-13934 GCA_034695825.1 Folsomia inoculata
GGCTAGGGCGTATGTTTGTTATATGTAATGATGCCACCTACTAGCGATGACACATTGCAATCTTCATGTTTAAAAACGGAAGATATGAAGCGAATCCAAATTCAAGAACAATGAACTTGTTTTCGCAAAACGTCCGTGTGTATGTGAAATTGAGTAGTTTTTGCCATGTTTTTGCTCCGTTATAATGTAGGGAAATGAACAAAAGCGGATAAATCTGAAGTAGGTATACATACATTGCTTCGAAGCCGATGCGGTTTCAAGATGACAAAAGCATATTTTTTGTTGATTTGTGTGACGAAGGTTGATGTGAATGTACAAAGAAGAATCAAAATGATTTAATAGGACAAGCCACTCAAAATAAATCATCCTCAAAATTTTTGATATTTGAAAGATAATTTGATTGACACTCCAAGTTCTGCGTTGTCAATACCCTACCCAAAACTTCAATGCACTGCTTTAACTGATGCAATCCTTGGTATTTGTGAAATATTTTGGTGAAATTGATGGGATTCGTGAAATCTCACGACGTCGATCTGCATTTCGTAGTAGGAAGCAAACGGTTCAGTTTTTTAATGTCGTCATTTGAATAAATGCCAAAGACTTGGGACCGTAATTATGGTATATTTGCAAGAATAAAAGAGTAAATGGCTTGAAGCAAGTGTCTTTGCAAGGGAGGGGCGACGCCCTCATTTCCATACATTTTCCATATGCATTAAAATTCAAAGCTCAAGCCGAAACGAGGTGTCACCTGAGGAAACAGAAACAGACAGAAGAATATCATTAAGTGAAGCGATTTAGCAATCAAGTTGCGACTTTATATCATCATAAAGACAAAGTCGGGGGTTTCTCATGCATAAAATAAATTCATGCATGACAATAACAATCGGATAATATACGTGCTCCCTGTCAACTCAACCCTTTGCAGATTTGAAACTTAATGATTCCATCCGTAGTATTTTATTCAAATGCAATCAGATGAAGCGAAAGGATGTGCTTTTCAAAAATTTGCATCACAGAGAGAATCGGAATGTTGTATTGGATACATAAGTCTATGGGACAATTTTCGTGCAGACAGAGAGCAAGTGTAATTTATCAAACAGTACTAATGTAAATTTTTGGACTTCGTCATTGTTTGTTGGTCCACTCTACTATAAAATGTAAGGCTGTATATACACGGGCTCAGCAGTACACACACTACACACTTGTTATTATGCATCTGCATTTCTTTCTCTTTCGGTCATACCTGAGCTCACCTCACTTGTCCCATAGTGAACAAATACTTGATGAGGATTTTTGGGGATTGGACTTTGGGCGAGGTTCTTACCGTTTCCGGTTGCTTTGTTCATTTATGTTTTGATTCAACGCCTTTTCCTATCTGGAATGATTTCCGCTGCTCGTGACGTATCATCATGCAATTTATTACCCACCGCATTATTACTACCTGAAATTACGATACGCTGTGGCATTGCCATCACATATGTTCTTTATCTCCCTTGTTCTAATCTGACGGTAAATATGTAAGGATTGAGTAGGTTTTCCTACAACGAATGCTGTGGATCAACAAAGTTGAACTAACTTACATGGACATTAACATAAACCAAAGCGACGAATTGTGCAATTGCAGTCCATGTACTTGATGTAAGTACTAGACCTTTCTTTCTTCATTGAGGAAAACAAGGCAGAAAATAAAGGGAACACCCGCTGTTACCGGTTCTTCTTTCCGTCCAAGTCATAGAACCAAAAGTCACAAATCATTCGGATAATTTTCACGTCTGCAAAGTATAGATTAAAAATACGGGCTGTGTTTGAACCCTCGTGTTGAATTAAAGGGATTTCTTAAAATGAGGAAGATGCAGGCTTTATGAGCATTTGATTTAATTCTATTTACTCAACATTGTACCCTTATGCTACTATAATAATTATGCATGTCCAATAGTCTAATCTCATTGAAAATAGTAAATTAGTATACGTATCAAGGATTAGGTAACTTCAAATTTTAACTCGAACTTTTAAATCATTTCCGTGCCTGGGAATTTGGGAATTATCACAGATTGCATTTACTATTTCCGATCCCAACGTCCGCTCATGTTGCGCCGATTATTTATTTGAAATCTTATCATGGAACCAAATGCTGTTGCATACGTATGTCGCGGAGGAACTGACTTTACAACATTGCAGTAGTTTGTGCTTGTATGGTGTGGGTGGAAGTCAGTGTTTATCCAGACAGAACAAGTATACATAAATACCCGTAGTTTATGTTGTTGATGGTGATGACCCTGGTAGAGGGAGGGGACAGCATGAGGTCAAATAAATCATGAACCTCATTACAACAGTGGTGCACAGAGTCCCTTTGAGCAAGAAGGAAGCAAGAGATGGAAAATGGATGCAGGAAATGGTTGTTGAAATTTAACATCCGATAATGATAAAGGCAAATAAGTTGAGGATGAGGACTAAAAATAATAAATACCCACCTGTGGGAATTAATTCGTGTGTTGCAAGTCATTGTCATTACACTTGAGATCTGACTTCTGATGATGTGATTTGTGCCGAACGAGCCAAAGCTCAGATTAGCTCTATCACCCACCCAAATATCCTTTCACTGTCGGATATTCTGATCTACATCCGATAGATATCATAAGTGTATGTATTGTAGACTGCCATATGTTTGATTCAAGTGTTTAATAAACTAATAATCCCAACACAGGACGTGACATGAACACCTATTATTATTATGAACAAAACCATTATAATAGTCCAAATGATATGAATTACTTCTAAAGTTTGTGTATATATACCACCGATTACCCCTTTCGATTTGCTCAGCAAGCAATCTCTGCAGTTGCTTCCTTCGTTTGGAAACGTTTGGTTGATTATTGATGTTGATTCACTTCCTTCCGTCAAAGTTTGATTCAGACTTTATATTTCTTCTTTGCATATATGAGAAATATTTAATTTAGATGATTTTGAGGAAGCTTGCTTTAAGACGCTTGGTCAAGGTAATAAATCTCGAATAATTCAAAAGAGGTTCTTGAAAAATTTGAATGGATTAGAGCTAAAGTGGTCATGTTGTGAAAATGCAGAGTCATTCATAATTTCGTAATTACCTTCTGAGCATACCAAATCGTATTGTTTGTAGATTAATTAAGATGTTGAATTATGCTTTGACGGCGATTCGATGCCGTAGCAGGGTACACAAAGGTATATGAAGTTTACATTTTATGTCCATTAAAATCATAATTCCGAATCTCACGATTTCATCAATATGATGCCATATTTTTCATCTCCGTGAAAAAAAGCTATTTGCAACTATATTTGTTGTACTCGTGGATTCGATGTTGGTGGTATGACAGGCAAGTGGCAATAAGGTATCACATCATTAGTTGGTTGGATACAAGTTACATGCAGTGTCAGATGAACGATCAGCACTTGGCTCATCTTCTTTGTTGGGCTCAGAGTTCACCCACAATTCTTCTGTACAAAACGACTCCACATGATGAGATGAGGCTGAAACTGATTTGAATTGATGAGTTGAACACGTGCAACATTTACATTCTCACAATCGCACTTGGCTACATTTTCCTTATCTTTTTTCACTTTTTTGTATTAGAATGAAACTTGGCATTAAAAAATTTTCTCACACAAGAAATCTCAAAATGTCTGCTGATAAAACCACCTCTTATTTCTTTTTTGATCCACACATCTCAGTTCATTTCCATCATATTACGAGTAATCAGATCTACTGTGTTTCTACTCATTACAAAATGCTCACAAGCACTTTCCTGTGCTTCATCGACGTCTTACATAAATTGGTGAACTTTACTGAAGAACCCCCAGGCATACGCTGGCATGAAAATACCTAAATGGAAAGAAAGACTGCTTGTTTCAAACATTTTCTTACCGCAAACGGTACAATACAAACGTTCAGCATCTTAAATCGAGCGGACCGAAGTAGGTACACATTGGTTATTAAAAATTATACTTCATCATCATCATCATCGGCTATTATGGTCTGGTTAATAATAAATGGGAGTAGGAGAGGTCCAATTCCAATTATGAGACGATGTAAAAATTGTAATTGTGAGCGTGGGTTTAAACCAGGCCAGCCCTTTATGAACCGATTTTGGTCGTGATACAAAATCCAAGTGGTTAATGGCTTTTATTCTGCTTTGTACGTACGTGGCACATAAATAAACACAAAAGATGGGATGCGTGCAACTTGCATCCATCAGTAGTTCTATACCTTCCCCAACAGAAGAAGAGACGAAGGAGATGACAGATATCAAAGTATAAACTCGTATGTCTTCTAATTAGCCGTCGACTTCTTTATAGTTTGATGAATTCGGCGCATCTTCTCATCCCATGATGGCATGGGTTGGGGTGTGGAACGCAACTTATGAAATCAGGGCGTTTCAGTTAGCAGCTTCAAAAATGGTAACAAGAGGAGTTTAAACTGAAATTAATGAGTTTGACACATGGCATGTGAAGAATCTCAAAAATTATTTTTTGATGAGATGGAAAATCATCACAGTAGCAGACTCTAATAAACCATTTGAATAGCTTTCGCAAGACACATTTCAATATGTCAGCGGTTAAATGTTGAATTATGCATTGTGACGAAAAGACATTTTCTTGTGGGATTGAATAGTAAACACGGTTTCAGTGAATATTTAATGCCCAAATCGAACGCCTTCAGGATGATATGGAAAAGAAATCCTTGAAGTCCTACACACAGGTCAACAATCTAACGTTAAGCGTAACATGGTCATGACACGCGATATGTAAAAGTAAACTACAGGATTAAGTATCAAGATCATATTCAATTAGATATTTCGAAATCTAACTGTAAATTCAATTTGAAAGTCCATCTGTCTACAATGGTAATAAATATCGTCCTTCATGCTCCATCATCACTATTAACCAGTATTAACCATGCACTACGAACGAGAGATCAAAAACTAACAACAAATGCATCATGCAACGGAACTCTTCCCGTTGGATTGAATTTGTAAGCTTAGGTTGGAGTGATAAATGCTCTGTAATCATCACTTCTCATTAGTTGTTGGTTGCATTGCTCTCCAATTTTTTCCGTATTTAACTTTCTTCACAGCTACATTACATGACGAGACGAACCGTTATTGCAGCTGTGCAGCAGTGATTACTGTAAGCCTTTCCTTCATCAGTCTGCATATTTGAGTGGTACTTATATACTTGGCTTGGTATACATTACGCTGTGAGGCGTCTTCTTGCACTTAATGGGAAAGGTAATTATGATTTGTGTAGTGAAGTAAGTAAAAGTGGATCAGTTTATTTTATGTCCTCTACTTTTATTAAGCTTGCCTGTCAAACCTGTGATATAGTTTGATAGCATGGAGTTTGCGTTTGCTTCGGTTGTCAGTAATGAATCACGAGGAGTCATAATCGAGACTGTTATTTGGCCAGCTTTCTTCTTCTTCTTGGAGTTCTTGAGATTACACCGTTATCTTTAACGATCTGATGATTTGATAGGATACAGAGTAAAACTAATGTGTGCAGTACAGCTCCTATCATCAACCATTCTTTACCAATCTGTATTTAGTTTCGGTCCATTATCTTTTGTAATAAATCTCTGGACAACAAACACACACACGGAGTGATCAGTAAGTTTAACCAAGGGCCAAGAAGTTTCATTTCCAAATAAAGACCCACAAGCAAAGAGCAAAGCAAACAAGAAGCATCTTTCTAAATTAAAAGAAGAGTCATAAAGAAATATGGAACATTACGCTGTACAATTTTCCATAGCCATGATTAGCGTTATTATCCCAATTTCAGATTAAAAGACCGGTAAAGTTATTTGAGGTGTATTCATTAGAGGAGATGAGATCTATTCATCAGGATAGAAGGACCTTAATGTACTAGGATATTCAATATACTATATTGTGGTAGCCGTGGTGGTTAATTCTCGTTGGAATTACAATGGAAAGCATTATAAATAATATGAAGGAGATTATCTCGGAGTGTTATTACCCCCTGATGTATTTGGACTTGGTTACATTTTAACCCGTCCGTTCTCCATACCTAAATTATCTCTGGTTCACATACACTCTTTGATGCCTTTGTGGCTCAATTTTGACTTGAATGAAGAAGATTAATTATTCGGGTGCACCTGATCCCTTTCATTCTATCGAATCCTCCGTCTTCTAGTTACCTAATAATCTTCACTTAGCAGTCTGATGCTTTAATCTAAATCAACTTTGTTGCATTCAAAGTCTTCCGAAACCCTTCATTTTTAAATGATGCAGTAATTTTACAGATCGATAGCACATCACGAGTTTCAGAGATTCATCTTTCTTTCATGAAATAAAGATGGGATTAAAAATTACACCCACTTCATGAGATTACTCTGATCAGCTATTACGAGCAAATTCCGAACCAGTCGTTGACTAATAACAATTGATGTCAAAATGTTGATTGTTTATCTCTTTATGATATAAAGACTGGCCGGCATCTTGTGGATTGTAGAACCCAGTGTAAAAACTATAAAAGGTTGGCTTTGATTGAATTTTGTTATCAAAGATCAAATATCTTCGAAAGCTTCTAATGGAGATGGTTTATTACGACAAACAAAAGAAATTTTGGGTCAAGCAGATGTCCACCTTTTGGTAACATTCTTGTCTTGCTTTGTATGTATCGCCTACAAATAGTACGGATGCAAGAAAACAAGTTAAAGATAATCTTTGACATCATAAAACGGGGGGAGAATTTCGACTAGATACTAGATTGTGACGCAAGTGTCCACCAACCACTCAACACCAATAAAGTTGTTTATCACTTGAGTGGTGTAAAAGAGTAAAATCACATAATATAAAAGAGTAGGTACAGATTGTTGGATGGATAGAACATTGCATTGCTGGTTTGTTCGGCTGTACAACAATTCAGTAATTCACATCCGGTCAACTTAACAACCACGGAAAGCAACAACACCAGCAAGTATAAGATATGACACTCCCTTGTACAGCTATATGTATGATAATAATGGTGTTCTAGCCCCTTTGCAAGTAAACAAAAAGATGGCAAAGAGAAACATTTCTTGTACTGGTCTTTTAGTTGACAACAATAAATAAACGATGGTCAATTGACTTTCATCTCCTGACTCATAAACCGGGATCATTGTCCATATGATCTTTTAATGGCAAACAACAGCGACCTTTATTCTTCCATCTTTTCTCTTTCTGTCATCTCCGTTTACACCATTTACAGCCCTGTTAAGTAAGGGAGTAGTGAGGAAATTTGGTCCACATTTTAAAGGCATCGGAATTGACTCAAACGAATTCTCTGAATGACTCAGTCAAAGTCCATACAAGCCAAGCCAAGTATTCAAACATTGGTTCCATACGAGAGCCAAATGTTGCAAGGATAAGTTGGTTGTAGAATGGATTGTCAAATAAAGAAGAAAAGAGTCGAATTCTGAAGACTTTGCATGGTGATGTCCCAAAGAGGAAACCTTACCGGGGGGAATCATCCGTACCGTGTCATACAAGTGGTACACATTATTGTACATCCAGGACATAGACTGCTTTGTTACATGTTATAAATCCCCAGGAGCAAGTAATACGTGCATTATTACCACCACTGTTTGTACAACAATCTGTTGCCCTCATATCTCCAATTTGAGAACACGTGGGACTACTGATATGTATTATGATGGTTCGGTTTACTTTGAAATTTTGTCTCATTTTTCAGTTACTTCATTTGGTGAGAAAAGGCAAAGTCAAGGAGTCAGTTTTAGGAAGAACAGTTACGAGGAAGACTACATATATGGTATGGACCAATTTCCGCTCCGCAATTAGGCAGCAATCCATCCAAGGAAAGGACGTTTTCTTCAATAAGGAGAAACACTAGGATGACATTTTTAATGCTTGACACCCTGTCAATAACCAAGTGTTAGGTTCCACTTGAAATGTTTCAAGATTTAACCAAAACCACACACTAACTTATAGCCGCATATGCTAGAAGTGCACCATGCTCATCCTAAATTGTGGGGTTTTGAGTTGTTTTTTACAATGGAATTTTTGTTTCATACATAATTTTCAACAGCATATTTCATACTTTGTTGAGAATGCGACGCTTGTCACTCTCAAATTGTTGCAGTATCACCCACTTATATTTAGTGTGAAAATGCTTACAGATCAAGCAAGGTTGACCATTTAACAGTGTCAAATCTATATTACTAGACATAAAAATGTGATGAAGTCTTTGGGTCTAAGGAATTTGAGCAGAAATTCTGCTGGAGATTTAATGACAAATCAGTTGACGTTTCTGGTTGAGATGAGGCCACCTTATCGTTGATATAAAAATAATAAATTATACGTATTCTTATTCTTAAGTCCCAATTATTATACTGTAAGCCTTAATGAGGGCAGAATTTGAGAATTAACGTGGTACAATTCTTAAATAAGGTAGATTACGTTTGGAATCAGGGGTAGCATATGCTTTTCTTCAAACTCATCTGTCCACTTGGTCCGCAGTTGCGGCGGATCTCATGCTTCTTTACAGAACTTCTGTTGTTTTTCTAAGCGACCAGAAATACCAATACCAGATTTTGGGGTTTAAAAAATGCCCATGCAAGCCCACCAGAAGACCACCACATTGCGACTTTGTGAAAACTAACAGTTCTTCACATCCAGCTGCAACACAGTACAGTCCAGTCTCAGACTGATTATCGAGCCATTGACGAAAACCTGACAAGCTTAATTTTAATGCTTCCGAGCAAGAGAAGAGAGTTCTAAACTTTCCAATTGGAGAGGCCCGTCACTCGCCTAAATTACCAGGATGTGCCAATTGCTCTGCTGATGATGCCAGATGAGCCGAAGTGTAAAGATGTCAAGCACTCAACCGTCTCCTTATTATTACACCATCCACTCTGACCATAAAACGCTGAAAGGAGAAAAGACTTGTTCAAATTGGATGGCCAAACTAAAAACGAGATGACCAGATTCTGGCAAAGTAAGCCGCACGCACAAGTGTTTACAACTTGTGTGACTTTTTTCACATTTTCCATGAAAGGAGGAAGAAATTAGTTCCAAATTTAAAGGACTTGACATGAATCCACCGTATCTTTATCTGTGTATGCAGTATAAGTGTAACAGTATAATGAGCATGAGTGTGTGTGTGAAATGGATGGCGTAACCGTGTACTGCAATGATATAATGTTGCCTCTACTTTGTTGATCTCATCTCATCGTTGCACCCGTAGACGTAATAGTTAGCAGTTTAGCAGAGCTTGTCGGATTTTCTATGATAAACAGTATGACTGGTAGTGATCATATTCTCTCTTGTTTGCTACTGAAGTCAAAACTGGGGCTGGTCATGAGAACAGGACAGAACAACACTCGTGTGTGATGGCCAGTTGAGAATGTCAAGAAATGTGATGGGCAGGGCAGGGTTGGACCAATTTTTACCAAGAAAAAAATATTATCTCAAAACTTTAACGTTATGACAAATACAAAAACCCGAAGGCAGGTGGCCAAAATTAGTGCTAATTAGTTAACAAGCTTCTCGATTTTCACTTGCCTCGCCTTCAACTCTCACACCAAGTAACTGAAATAGGGTAACTAACTGCATCATGTAAAATGTCAGATCAAGTGAGCAGACTGATGTGATGTGGGCCGGTCAGTTATTTTCTATTATTAAGTTTAGGGCGATCTTTAGCCTTCGAAATTGTCATCTCTTTTTAGGGTAGATCATCTCCGGTTGTTGGTTAGTTTACTTACTGGCATTTTGTAACTAGAAAGATATGACCTGACGAAACTCATATAAATGCGGTGCGGTTCACCTTCAAGTTAAAAACGTTGTTTTTCAAATTTAGGTACTGGGATACATTTCAGAAATTTCCTTTAAATTGTTTCTTCCTGTTCCCTTCCCTGTATTTATCTGTAATAACTTCCAACGACGTGGTTTCCTCACACGCCTGCCTGCCTTCTTCGAAAGTCCCAACCATTTCATGTGCCGTTTTATGAGTTTCTTTTTCGGAAGCATTCATAAGTATGTACAATATGGCACAAAATATTGCAGTTTACTGTCCTGAAAGGTCGGATGTAAAAACAACGGTAGAAGACAAAGGTTGCGTTTTTTAATGTTTTACTGGAGCAGGTTTAACTGTTTTTCCACGTACCATCATTATTATGAGGTAACATTAGTTAGTTAGTGAAACTGGATGGATTGGATAGGTCAGCTGCTACTGGCTCCTTTTCATTTTCTTTGCCCTTTCAAAAGACCATTCATTTCATATTTTAGCCAGTAAGTGGACGGAATGTGAAAAGAGTGTCAGAGGAAATTGGATTTTCTACCAATTTTTGGAATTAACTCACGTTTTATTTCGGTTTTAGTTTCCGTTCGTTTTTTACAATTCTTACGTAACGAGGTGGACCAAAAATGCCAACCCAAAGTTAACTTGTTTGTGGTCTGCACCGCAGCTCGGCTGGCGTTGTCATTTTGCAAGAGAAAAAGAAGCCAAAGAAAAGGTCCATTAATTTTTCTTCATTGGCAGGTGACAGGTATATGAGGGTCCAATAAGTCTTTAAAACCAAGATAACATCTTTTGTCTTTTTGGAAGAAATTACGAAATTCTTTCATTTTTTACAACCTCCATCTTAACCTTTATGGATGAGACATGCCTTTGCTGATAAGGAGGATTCCGATTTGCTACATTAACAGAATCTGTTAAATACGCTCTTTAATCCGTTTAAACAGAGTGCCAAATAGCTTAAAAAAACCATCTGCATTGTGTAATGTTTTGTAAAAGATGGTTAAGATTCCTTCAAGCTTAGAAATCAACCACTAACCAATACATACAATACCAAATCATCAATACTCGCATTGCTTCCTCATTACCTTTCCATCTTCACCACCAACTAATCCATTTACCATTTAGATCGAATCCCAGATCAAGTCAGAGTATCCTTCAGTAGTAATTTATTTTTATTGCTTCAGATCTCCCAATAACTAATCAGTGGGAATCGGGTCAAAACAAAACCACTAACAAAACCTTTACTGCACTGCTGGATGGAATCTTGAACAACTTCCTTGTTTTGGAAGCTGTTCAAATCCTGGTTTTAATGACTTCACTTTCGTGTGGGGGCTTACATTTCAATTAGACTCCTTTTTTGGCAGTTGCCCACAATTCTGGGTTGTCTCTGACATTTCATGTGCTTTTTGGTGAAATCATGTAAAAAAACAATGGATGAAACAACGGCAGGCGGAGACTAGGATGTGTGATGGAGATTTATCCGTTGATCGTCTGTCACGGAGAAGATATTTTTCTAATTGTGCCCACAATGGGTACAAATATTGGACCGTGTTTTGAGAGCAAGTCTACCTTGGCTTTTATTTGTGTTCAGGAATTGATCTGTGCAATAGTAGTGATGTCTAACAAACGTAACCATTAACTTTTTTACTAGTCTCAAACCTTTATTAACTAACGCCTTTGGTTACACAAACAAACCAAACCAGCAATCCTGATCCTGACCAGACCACAAAAGATTTTGTGGCTTTTTGCTTTGTTCTACGTTTTCAGCCATCAGTAGAAACATCTTCAGAAAAAGCAAAGGGATTTGATTTAAGCTAGGCGTCTCACATTCACCATAAAACTTGACTACTGGTATTACCGTAAAGGTTTTATTGGCAGAGATCCTTCTTACATTCAGTGTGAAGGTTAAACGTGATTGTTGTAAGTAAATTATATCGGTTAGGTTAGTTGTAACAAAACATCTTAAAACGCTTCAAATTGGTTTAGTGTCAAAGCAGCATAAATGGATGACTTGACTTGTTCCAACCCAATAATGACTCTCAATTGTAAATTACGTGATAAGTTTTCACCTAAAATTACGATGTTCTCTATGCTGCAACTACTTACAGCCTTAATCAAATAGTCTCAAGAGTAAAGCGTAACATAAATTGGCTTTTATTTCAATTAAATAATTTAAAGTCAGTCTTCATATATTTCCTGCTTTCAAGATGTTCCCTCAGAAAAATACGATAAAGAAGAAAAGTAGTCATTGGGCGAAATAACTGCGTTTGTAACCACCAAGTGAAGTGTTTCTCCAGGAGCTAAGTGCATTATTAGAGAAGACAAAATTACACTCGAGATCTGCTCAAGGGTCATCCGAAAGTGTCGGGTTGAGATGAAAACCCTTCAGTTTGGGGCAATAAGTCTTTGCACAGGTAGAGAGAGACTGTTACGCATTATCCCTCTGCTATACCAATTATACAATAATATACTCTTAACCTAATTTCACATTTATTTAATGTGTCTACCCGATTGTTTAACCATTTACGAGTCTATTGTTCCTCTTGGCGTGGTTGTTGAGTTGGCGACAGCTTAGACGTTCCCCACCAGTGGACCCAACGCAGAAACAAAGCCAATCCCAATCCCTACTACTGCACATGGGTCTCAGACAGAAGAACCCTTGAGAAGAGTTGGGCAACAAGTGTTCCTCCTATTTTTGGGACCTCCTTGATTCATCACACCAGGGTTCGTAATGGATTTGCTAAAACCTCAGTCCACTAGCAAGTTGCCCACTCGTTAAATAGTCTGAAACATTAAACATAAACCCTGGAACAGATTCTGCTCTTCTGATACTACACATTTTGTATTTGATCTTGAGTCCAATCGTTTGAATTCCCAGCAGAGCCGACGAAGTCTGTGAAGGTGGTGGCGACAGTAAAAAGCATCAAGAGCTTCTATTTCTCACCTTTTTGTGTCCAGATTGCTTAGCTGTTTGTTAGTTATGGGATCTTGTTGAGCTTGACTTGAACAGCCTACACTACGCACACCTGACCACGCCAAGTGAAGCAGTCCCAGGCCTAAATTGTAAGAATGCCGTCTACCAGGCGCCACAGCCACTGCAGGGTGCTCCAAGTGTTCACAACTCTTACCTGCGTGCCTCTGACTCTGAACCTTTCTTTATATTCATTACATTCAACGTGTTTAAAAGTCACAGACAAGAAGGTTTACCATAACATCCTTCTAACTTCTTGCACTTGTCTTCTAATAAGAATAAGAAATTAAGGGTAAGGTGAACTAGTGTTGGTAATGTTCCCGTGATACATACTGTTAATCTTTAATGTATGTATACGGTATGTAGCATGTTTAAATGCCTAC
The DNA here is from genome assembly GCA_034695825.1 of Folsomia inoculata. NCBI lineage: Eukaryota > Metazoa > Arthropoda > Collembola > Entomobryomorpha > Isotomidae > Folsomia > Folsomia inoculata. Next base: position 13,138 of record JAQIWQ010000777.1, read on the forward strand.
ACAGTCAACTGATCTTCTTAATCCTTCTCTAGACGTATTATGCTTTGTGGCGAGACGAACACTTGTTTCATTTAACTTGACTTGCTTTCCAATTCAAAGTGTAATGAATTAACTCCTTTTTCGGCCTGTTTTTGTCTACAAACAAGTGCTGTGAATGTCCTTACTAGTTCAATGCGTGGCCTGCCTTTGACGACAGTTGTTCCTTGTTTTAAATTATGCTTACAGAATAGAGTGAGTCACATTTTTAAGACCACATTTCTCAATTTTACACTATAGCTGAACGTTGTCACATTCTTTCTAAGAGAATGGGAAAGTGAGACAAAGGCTTCTATACCATATTAGCTGTTCTCATGTCCCTTGCAACCATCTTAATTGTTCTTTATTATTGCTCATCAGTAGCTAAATGAACTCGCATCTAATTTTGAAGGGTTGTGTCGATGTATCTCTTCACTCGGTAAGTTTCAGTAGCCGGTGTTTTCTTGCTAGTCGGTGCCTCAAACAAAGGATTGATGCGATGAATCTCAAGGAACAAATAAGCGTTTGATTTTATTGCTAATAAAGTAATGAAGCCCAACCTTAGCTTTAACAATTGTTTTGTTCTCAATTCCAAAATCTTTGCTTTTTATTGCTGTAAAGTTGTTAAAATTACCTGAAAGAATGTAGCTTAATTGCGGCGTCGGGACGTAGAATTGCTCACTAATAAGCTTAAATGAGAAGTTTAACTGGATTTATTGAGGTAAAAAGCTGTTCATTTTAATTCCGACCATAGTTGCAACTATAAAATGAAGCTTCGTGAA
>JAQIWQ010000778.1:0-13933 GCA_034695825.1 Folsomia inoculata
ATCACAAATGCAAGATGACTTACCCATACATGTCTTCTTAAGAAGAGGAGGATGCTTCGATGGTCGTGGTGCATCTCATGTCCAACATGAAGAGATGACGCCTTATGAGATGCATGCACTCACTCTTTGACAGAGGATAGAATAATGGTGCGAGATCAATAATTGAAATTGGGGACCCTTAAACGTGGCAGCGATAAATTTTCCCAGGGATGACTTCACTCATTGGCAAGGAGCAAGATAGCACCTAAATATGGATTTAAGGTTTAAAAAGTTGAAAAGGAGGATGTCTCTCATGACCCGATCTTCCCATTGAAATTGAAATCCTAAAACTCTTGTTCACACTTCATAAAATCTCTTGGCCGTATCCCTTTATGCCTTTTTCATTACCATCCTTATTCCAACACATATGCACTCTTTGCAGCAATGCACCCGCTTACTTATATTTCTTGGTCCTCTACATGTGTCAGTATTTCCAAGTGATTTTTGACTAACGAAAGTAACGAACTGTGCCGAATTCTCAAGTCCAAAAATTCAATCCAGTCAAACTGAAAAGAATGACAACCGGCGACCTCACCTACCTTCGCTATCTCTTCAAGTACAATCCCTTTCAAAATTTATTATCATAACTCAACCCTGCCTTTGAAAATCCGGCACGGTGTCATCCAATTTTTGTCCATGATACATTGCGACACTTGGCTTCCACCCTGTGTTAGGCCCATTTTCAATTTATAACATGGAATTACACAATGAATCCATCGATATTCAATACAGACCGACCCGAAGGATTAAAAAGCCATTCTGGTAATCCACCATGGATGCTTCTTGTTGTTCAAATGGTCTGGAAAAATTGAAGTGACTATTTCAGTCAAATCAAAGTCGCATAAATAATACGACTACGACCTTTAAATTCCAACACATTTTAACGGTAGTTTTATGCATAACATCAATAACATGGCATTACTAAACTGAAAGTGCATTTATGAAAAGTAGGGGTGTTCTTAATGCAAGCATTTAAAATTTTCAACTGCTACCGAAGTTTTCGAGATATTCCATTGTTATCATAATGACCACGCAACAACTTTTCTGCATTCCCTTCCCAACTCATTTTGAAACAAATAGCTCCAGATCTTGCTGTAGTAATTGTTAGGACGTCCGGGTGATTCTTAAGCAATGCATCATAATATGTATCTTCAGCAAGATATCCGTTTCTCATGTTCTGAGAAGTGCACTTGCCCAACCCACTTTAATCTCAAACTCCAGCTGCGAGTTCACCATTAAATTTTACATTACACATGTTGCAGGTTGGGTCTGAGGATAATTTATATTTAATATCATTACACTTTTCCAACAGCCTAATGGGTAGTCCAACACAAGCACACAATACAATGTTTTGGGGAACTGCTCTTGATTTATTTGGTTTAAACCCCACGATACCCTTATTTTTGTTACTCAAACCTCTTTGGCGAGTGTGTGTGCCTCCACACAGAATGCAAATGTAAGTCGTTGCAATTTTATCTGATATGGCAAAATAAATTTGGAATGAAGTTTGGACTTGTGAATTACGAGATTATACCACCAACGCTGAAGTTCAGTTTAACCATGTAAAGTGCGCTATGTGACATGCATTTTGATATGATTGCCAACCTCGACCCTCTGTCTGTGGACGTGGAGTATTCACAATTGACCCGAGGAGTGGGAAGGGAACGCTGTTGCCCACGAACAAAACAGCGTTTACCTTTCCATCGTAATTCAGAGATTTTGGTTTATATGTTCGTTACTCTTGCAGGTACAGTGATTTATTCAATTATTCCTACTCCTTACCCAAGAGCAGTTTGTTTAATTGTTTTACAATTTGGCACTAATGTTACAGTTCTTTCCCATTACTAAAAGAAACATGGTATGGAGAGCTATCAGGCAATTGAGATAAATTATTACATACATCAAAACATGTTAAGATCTAGTGGAGGCTGAATGAGGTAGTTTGAGAATTTGGCAATTGCGATTTAATCTTGGGTGTCCTTGTCTATCTCCAAATCTTGGTAATTATTTGAATGAAATCGAAAACAAGCTTTTCGTTGTGTTTTGATTGATATGTCTCCTATTTTATAAAGGACATTGCTAATTACAAAAGTAACGAAAATTCATGAAAATGTCATGCAAAATTTGACCAAGTTGTTTGTTTCCGATTGGTACTGGATTCCATACTAAGCTCAAAACTCAACAAAGTTCATCAGCTTTCATGAGCTATATAAATGTTTTAAAAATTACTATAATACCGGGGGCGTACACTCAAAACTTATTGCCACCCTTCACCAAAGATATTAGCAAATGGGTGACGTAATGTAAAATATTGAAGAATTGCAGGTGCGGACAATGTAATAATTACACTCTACCTTTTTCACATTCAATTAAATTAAGAGTGTGTCGTTTGGGTCATTACTTGTCGGCAATTTACTCTGTCCATGCTTCATGTTTAGTTGCATTCACATTCTTTCCTTTACATGTTGTTTGAAGCAGGTGTATGTAAAACTTCAACAATAATATAGTTTCCTATTGTAGTTCTTTGCATTAGTGTGGTGTGGATGCTGTCCACTGGGCATCGGTCATAAATAACCAGTCTATGACGAATTCCATCCACAAGAGAAACTGAAAGTGTTTAATACTGATAACTGCACGCTGGTTCATAATCAGCAATTTCTGCTCACAACTAATTAACCAACACCTCATTTACAGGGAGTGTATCATCACAAGATGGAGACGATCTCGGAAGAATTTTAATTTACTTGCCATGTGGAAGTAACAATATAAGTGTGGACGCGTTTCATAGTATGCAGAGATGATATCCAATTGTTACGAATGGCCTCGCAACAACTTCAGTGTCAACATTTTGAATTAAATGAGTAGACATTCAATATCACAATTTCGTGAATAAATTAATCAAACCAAATGAATTAGATGGTAACAAGATGATGACAAATGGCAGTGTGTGCCCTGATCAATTAACAATGGGGACGAATTAGGAAATTAATTTGTATTCCAACAAGATCTTCGCACTACCAATAAGGTTTACTAGAGACTGTGAATGCTTGATATAAATTTGCATTGAAAGAGTCACATTGACTTTTGTCTCATACGATAATGCCAAAACAACAAAAAACTTCAGGGTTACCAGACCACGTACGTTGGACTTTACGTAACGTAGAATATTTCAACAAGGCGGAGCTACTACTACTAAGGAATTTCTTTGTGGCCTTGTTCTAAGAAGTGCTTCAAATATTGCAAGTTGTCAATTTCTAAAATATTGGAACAGAGCTGAAATTCTGAAATCACGTCAACTATTGAATTTGCTCATTCTTCGCTGCCTTTCTTAAATTCGAGACACAGAAATTCAATTTGGCTTCTCTTTGCATTTCATAATAACATTGTGATGAGCCATCACCGCTCACAACTTAAAGTAAATCAAAGTAAGGAGAATGACTAACAAGGAGTAAATAAGTCTTCCTGTTATTTGCTTTACTTTTAAGTGGCGTCAAGTCATTAGCTATTCATCGTAACGAGAATGGAAATGAAATACATGAAAAACACTATTGCGGCTCAGAGAGGATGAAGTGAATTGTGAACTGTAAATAACCGACAGACATTAAGAAAGAACACCACCTTAATCCAACTGAGGCAATAATAGAAAATTGGTTAATTTTTTGCACCTAAAACGAGATAAAGCGCATTCCATTCAAGTACTGCCTGTGTACAATATAGACTCACCTTTCTTCTTTTTTCTCTCATGTACAAATGGTAGAGTGCGGATTGACTCTTATACACAGTCAGTCTTGTGGCAATAAATAGTTGGCTTGGTCAAATACAAATTATTAGCTATTAACTCAAGTAACGATGTTAATGGAAGGAAGACGTAGGAGGAAGAAATCCGGTGGACGACATGAACTGAATAAAAGAGTAGATCACACAAAGAGATTGTTGGCCAAAATAAATAAGAACTGTGTTAAGTCTAAAGTGGACGCAGTTGGTTTGGTACATACGTATTCCAAGAGATGAAGGTGTTTGAACTCTTGGTGGGATGCTGACAGACTTAAAATTCCATTTGCTTGCAGAGGATTGGGATGTTTACTTTTTAATTTAACATCTTTCTTCAAGAAGGGCCATGGACTCGGAATTTCATCTCTATTTTTGGTGATTGTAGATATTCGTATTAAGTCTAAGCGTATCGCCAACAAGCGATGAGTATATCGACGAGGATGTAGTGCAATGCTAGACGACAATCTCTGCATTAGTACAACCACAGCTTCTTTGTTGAGCTGCATTATTAAAAGTGCACTTCTTAAAGTTTGTTAAGCTTTGTCTTAACATTATTATGAGGAATAACATGAGGTACTTTTAGTGTGCCTACTACAAATTCAGCCACACCTTCAAATTCAATAGTCGCCACGTTCCATCAATTCCAGAGGTCAGAGAGAGCGAGCGAGTCTAGAAGAGTGCTATATAGATACTGCACATAATCTCATCGAATATAGAGTTGGAATAATGTTTTAAAAAATCCGACATGACTTTGTAAAAAAATTAGTAAGCTCCATCAGAAGTCATGTATGTATATAATCTCAATCGACAACTGAAATATCACGACCTTTCAGTAAAATAAATAAACAAAAATCACTAAAGTACACGTAAGTCAAAGTACACACAAATGGCAGAACCGCTAAAGAAAAGAATTGAATCAGGTATTAGAGATCAATCATCATCAATAAAATCAAGAGAAAGATTGATCCTTCTGCACCTTTCAAAAATATTTCAAATTATTATTGACACAGAAATCTATTGTTCCCGTTCCTCAAACCCTGCGTAATCTTCTTGGGAGGTGGAGCTGGAGATTTAACCTCAATCACATGCAATTACTAATGTGCGTGAGGGTATAATAGCTAGACTACATAATGCCAACCATTTTTCATTACGTGGATCATCTTTGAAAACACTGAAATTTTACTGAAATTGCCTTCCTTATTATTATTAGACTGGACAAGTTCATTGTTTCCCAAACCGTTTTTACACCTTTCCATTTCATTCACAATTTCTAATAATCCTTGGTCTGTTCTTAGAGGTGTTGACAACGTCGGCTTCTTTTGTACAATTCTAACTTCTAAATGCAAAGGAAACAAAAAACTTCTTGCCTGCAATGGTTAAAAGTGATATCACGGTTTTAAAGAGCTTTCACAACTTTTTACAGCTTTCTGATTGTTAATAAATAGAATAAAATGAAACGAAGAATTGGATGAACTACAAGGGGAACAAGAATTTGTCGGAAGTTTGTGATAAACCCAGCTAAATAAAACGAGAAAGGATAAAGATCCAGCCATGCAGACAATAGTTGATACCATGTTTATTCCTTATATACATTTCCTGTGTGAAGTTAATCATAACTCGTCTAAAACATTTTGTTTTATGGGTTGGCGTAGGAGTAAACGACTTTAGTCAGTGTTTTAACACTTGTATTTCTATCTACAGTCCAATTCTTTGGCCAGTTCACTCATTTCACAACTTTAAACTTTAATATATTACCATTAAAATTCGAACTTTTGACCATATATGAACTAATGCAATTAATAGAAACTGGACAAATTAAATTAAATCTACATAAAAGTAATGTTGAGACCATTACAGTGTCACCTTGGGAAGGATGGGGAAGGGCATACTTATGATATTCTCCATTGCTGTGGAGGAGGGGGATCTACTATTAAGGGAAAAAGTTGAAGAATTACAGGAACTACATTAGTCAAACGACATCGTGCATGGAGATGAGCAATTGTTCCAATAATTTATAAGTCAGTCGGTGAAGTGGAAATGGGAATCTTGTCCAAATCAAGCTTGTCCATGAGGCGCAAATCTTTACGATAATCAGGTAGCGAGTCGGACATACACCTAAATGCACTTTTACTGGTGCAGTTAACATACCCTGAGCGAAGATAATGTTCATGTGTGGGAACAAAACGGTTATTTTATTACCCTCCGACATCACTCTGGTCAGTTTAAACCCATTTTGACGTTACTTGTTTTGAGCATAGTCGGTAAAACAAAGGAAGCGTAAACTTGTTCCATTTGTTCTGAAAGTTCTGATATCTGTCGGCCGTGACTGTCATTTAGAGCTGCTTTGGATCAAGGAAAGTGAGACTAAGGAGACAACTCTTCAACATTTTTTGTTCTTGTCAACTCACATTTGGTAACCCACAATGACAACAAGAGTGACGTGACGATGGGCATTTATTGCCGGAGAATTAGTAAACGAGACCCTGCATGCGATGAAATAGTTGACGACATAAGATGAGACCAACCCATAAAGACGATAAAGGGATAAAACGACTAAACCTTACACAGATCAGAGAGCAAATCCATTTATTTCATTCCGCTTTTCTGTCCTTCCCATCCACTCCATTAAATGTGATGTTAAGATCAAAGATCAGAATTAGATGGAGAATTTAACTCGACAGTATTTCATTTGTTGGCAGGTACATGAACCAGAAGAGCTTTCACCACTACCACAGCTACCACCAGACAGACGGACACACAAACCCACTTGTCTCAAATACCAACAATTGTCAAGTTTAGTCGCTTTCCATGTTTACTGTGTCGACTAAAGACAAAAAATGAAGTTTTCCAGTATTTTTAACGCCACAAGTAGCAGTCTGTGATTTCGATATCCACGAGTTGTCCGACCGGTCATTGAAGCCGTATCAGTGGTAGCATCAGTCTCAAAGTTTTTGTGACCTATATCAATTTTTAAGAGTTTATAGTTTCTCCACTTGTCCGAATCAAATGCATGATCATAAATAACTCAAACTTCACGCTTTTGGGTAGAATGTGCCACTCATGCATTGGGTCAAGGTTTCCACTTCAGACTTGCATGATTTTATTGGATTCGGTCCGATCCAACCCCACTATGCGTCTGCAACTAATCTGTTTGCAAGCGTGAATTAAATTTTAAGATGGATGAAATAATGAAATATTTAAATCATTTGATTATCATTTTAATTTAATCGTGATTTTAGTGAAATAGAATTTGCTGAAACACGTATAGCATTTAAGATAAGATTTATTAAGATTCAAAACCGCAAAGAATTTGGATCAGGTTGTTACATAGTAAATGAATTTGTAGATGGAAAACAAGAAATTAAAAAGAAGGTCAAACGATCATGGGAAAGTTCATTACATTTCATGCAAGAACTTTACTCGAAAGGAAAGATTGCTAGTTTAGTTCCCTGTGGATCTGATGCTCCTCATTCACCTTAATTGTCGGCCTTTTTGCCCAATACAACGTTTAAATTATGCATTCCTGGAATGCCCAACAAGTCATGCATCATTCGTTACATTATTAATACCTCAACCAAATCCTATCGGACTAATCCAATTTCAAGAACAAGTATATCACGCCACGCAAGAGAACTTTAAAAAAAATCTCATCTGACCAGAAGAGAAGACGAGAATGCATTCCAGCAGTCAAACGTGAAGGCAAAACTCGATCGAGTTGAGGTGAGTTGTTGGTTACTCAAATCCTTACACCTCAAAACTAATCCTTTAAAAGAGAAAATTATTGTCAAGGAATGATGATGAACTATTGGATTGAAGACGAGAAAGAGAATGAATAACGCATATAAGCTAAGTGCAGCCTATGTATATTGTGCATTTACAGTCAATATTTACGCCGCCAGGCCATTTCATAAGCGATTTAATTTCATTAACCCTCGTCTCGTCCTGTAATAAACTGGCCGGCTTGATGAATCTGGACTGATCTTTGATTTGACCAGTTATCCATCATAATATGCCGTGTAATAGGTTGCTTCGCTTAGGGCACTTTTCTGTTTAATGACCATCATCACATAGTACCCATACTTCATCTCATTCATAATGGTATTCAACATACATGCGTTCAATGCTCTGGTGAGATATGAATTGTTTTTCTTTCCTTGTAAATTAAATTTTTATCTGATTTCTGTATAAATCGACGGGAAAGGTACATACTATATTGTATGCATGTTGTATGATTGGGTGCGTGAGTGCAATTAATGTCTGAGTAATTATAAAATCACCTTGTTCAATTTACAAAAACAAACTACATTTTGATCTGGGGAAACATAATATCTTTGATTTGTATAAGCAGGAAATCGTTTACATCGTCATGCAACTTGTTGGATCAAGTTGTTGAAATTTGAATTGGCTACAAACGTTGTCAGCCTCGTTCTTGGACCTTGTATTATCCATAAATGTACTAATCTTAATTTCCCATTAGATTAATTTTGGTTTATTATCTTAAATGAGAACTTGAGGGCGTAGGATGAACTAGAACCATATATAAAAATATAAATACATGCAAGCAGGCTCTTCCCATAAGATTACGAGTACATACATAAGTATGCTAAACAAGAACAAGGAATATTCTTCTTCGTCAGACTGGACATGAATACATATGGATACGGATCACCTTTAAAAGTCAGAATGTCAGAATCCTGTCAATTTAACCAGTTTAACCTCTACTTTCTTAGAACTTTTCTCATTTTTTGACAGCCTTCTGTTAGCTTGACAGCTTGTGCGATATTGTTCTCTGTTTGGCTAACTTGACTTGATACTCCACAAACAACATAACATTTTTGTAGACGAGGCAGACTGATTTCATGCTCTTAAAAGCTACTCATGTTCAAGTTTTATTTTCTTTCCATTATAAATGTCATGTTCGGATCAGATAGTAATTATCTGACTTATTCGTTGAAAACTTATTCGTGCAAATCGAATCTAATAATTTATAAAACAGGATGAAAATTACTTGAACATAGTCAAAGTTCATGCTATTAGAAAATCTTGGAATATAACTCGATTTAAAACTCCGCCATGTTGATTGACACGAATATTGGAAATTGCTTGTCGTGTTGTTAAATTGGTTACAGTTTGCAGTTCTTAGCAGATACCGCTCTGTTAAACCAAATGCGTAGTTCTTAAAAATTCCACTTCATTAGATTTTGACCAAAGATATTTAATTTACAAAAAGTACTGAGCCAATTTAGTCTTCCGTAACAATTTGAGATTTAACCTGTTACAAATCTTCCACCTGTCACATATCACAGCAGGAAATTATGTAGACCAAATTACATCGAGTTCAACCTCAAGCAGTTAAAGGAAAAAGGTTTCATATATTGTTGTTGAATGGGCATGAAAATTTCTTTTCCGTGTTGAGATGAGCACACCTATTTCACAATTGAACACCATTTTTGACCAAATAAGTTATGTTACTGCTCTACTAATATCGACCAGGAGAGATTAGTTCTATGCCCGACGTTCATTACATTTATTTTTATTATAGGAGGAGAATCAACCCCAAAAGTATGGACATTTCATGATATATATTGCAATGTTGATGGCATGAGACGCTGTGGGTGCTGCTGGTTGGCTTAAATTTCAAAAACTTTCCCAAATCCTTCTCCTGGGGTTTCCTTCCTGGACTCCTCCACCTCTCTCTCTCAGAATTTCAATTTGGACCAAACCCCGCATAAAGTGGTAGACCAACTGTTTGATTTCTAGCACATTTTAAATTAAATGTGCCATGAGAAAAGATGAGAAAGCCGTAGTTGTCCTATCCTGGGAGTATTTCGTGGCATGAGTTATGAGTCCTCATTTCCCTTTGAAAAGTTTCCTCCGCTCCCTCATTCGTATTAGGACCCCTTAGGACCCCAATGGACAATCTTATGGCGCTAAAAGCAACGAGACCCACCTGAGACCACTCAGCATCGTTTAGAACAAAGTTGATTTAATGTAATAAGAAAAGTAAACTGGAATAAAAAGCTCCATTTGATTTTTAATGTTTTGCTCTTAAAGCCCACATTCCTACGCATGTAGTAGTAAATCTAAATCTTGGACATCCGCAACCAGTTCCATCCACACATGATCAATCTTGCAGCGATGAAAAACGGATCAAACTTACTCAATTCCAAAACCAACGCCATCACGAACTACTTAACTGTAGTAATGCTACTGACATTGTAACAAATTGCACCACCTTTAATTGCTATTCGCTCCTGATCCCAGACAGACTAGACATGATGCTGGCGTTCTTTAAAGATGTCTCAAAACTAAAACAATTGTAGCAAATACTTTTAGATTCAAAAATCAATTCGCCCCCAGCAAATTTATGGGGTTCAATCTTCAAACAAGTGCAAGGCCAGTAAGTAGGTAAGTTCATCTCATAAATTAGCTGAGCACAAGAGTCAAGTAATAAAATGGCGAAAAGCAGATGCACATACGATTATCATATAAATGCGGCAGAGTTGAGGTTCAGTTCATTTCAATAAAATAAAACAAAGCAAACATTAAACGAGTTCACCTCAGTTAGTTTCTTAAGAGGGGAGTCACTGCCGCACAGGTGCCTAATTCACCAATTCAATTCAACCATCTTCTATCCAATGCACAAACTTGAAATGAACAAATCAATTGATCACGACTAGAAGAGAAACATTCAAATCTAATAGAAATTAAAAATATTTTATCTCATGACTTTTACTCCTTTGTTATTGAATTAGAAATAATTTAGAGAATGTCTTGCACTAACATGCATGGAATAATTTAGAGAATGTGCATTCTGTTACAGTATATGAGCAGACGGCAAGCACAGGAAAAAGGCTTTCCTCGAGAAGAAATTAACCAACCCAATTTGTGTATGACTATGTTGAAAAAGTCGTCTAGATTCCTGTAAGATTGGAATGCCAACAGGTAACAAGCAATAACATGGAGAGAACATGTAGATTACTTGAGACGAGAGTTCGAACAAATAGACCTCATAAATATGATCAACTCTATGTAATTGTATCAAAGAAATTTGGTTTCTAGATTAGATAAGTTTTTATCTTCCATTACATCCTACAATCCTTGCATTCAACAAATGAATTTTGTTTTGAATTTCTCTAGTTTCTATTTGATGAGATTATATTACACTGCCAATGCCAAGAAAAGTTCAATTGCAAGAATGTTTGAGTTCAAAGCTTGAACTATGTCTCATCTTGTTCATAATTCGTACAATTAGACTAAAAAACCAGCTTAGTGGCTCAGTATTAATACTGTTGAGTTATAGCTGTTGTCAAAATCCTGACCTTTATAGTTAATCAGGCTTAATTTGATGTAAATGATGCATATCAAGCGTATCATTTAGTTGTGCTCAATGGGTGAGTTTTCTTCACCTTCAATCACATTTAAAAACTGATGAAACCAAACTTGGAAAGAAGCATCAACGTTGAATTCTCTTAGGTGTACAATCACTGATTTACTAAGACAATTAATAATGAAATTCAAAATTGGCTACCCAAATGGTATCATATTAAATTTCATTCAGAATCCATAAAGGAAAAGGCAACATGTCAAACCACTTGGGTTACGATAACATAATGAAAGTTAAAATTCAACGCAACGCATCATTCTTGGCTTCTAAAATGATCCTGCTAATAAATTTTTCAAGTCAAATACAATACATGGTATTAATAGGGGTGATGTTTTCGTGGCGTGGCAAAGGGTTAGAGCAGGAGAGCATTCTTATGAATGGAATATGTTTTAAGTAATTATAGCCAACGCTCTAATTTAATAAAAGTCATTATTTGACTTTTGATAACAGAATGTTTTGTTGAGTCAGTCGCCTTTCAATTTGATTATCACAATGGGTTGTTGGAAATAAAACTGAACTTTCTAAATAATGTTAAGGGTTTTTGTATTAATTGCACACTTCAAAAATAGAACTTTATCCTTCGGCCATTCTTAGCGTCAGTTTGCAAATGACGGTCTTGTGTATTAACAAATTCAAACAAATGAATTGTACTACGGACATTAACTTCTCTGTCAGTACCATCATAAGAACATGCCATACCACTTGCCAACATACCCCCACAAATTGATAAATAAGTTGATATGAGAAGATTGTTTGTTTAATTTGTTGAACCGACCAACAAACAATTCCTCATCCATCGCCAATCTCAAATGTAGAAAAGTAGACTGCCAACATCATCAAGAAACATGAGGAATTCGACCATAGTAAAATCTAAATCAAATGCAAAAAATGACGAGCAAAAAAATAAACAGGCAAGAAAATTATGAAAATACTGGATCCACTTTTGCATGCAGCACAATCCGCATATTATTACCAATAATGAGGACGAAAGTTTAAAAGTCAAGAAATTAAGTGGACTCCCAAGCACACAAACGGTAGTCTAATGAGCTTCAAATTCATCTGATTTCTTTACCACCACCACAAATCCCTATATCAATACCTTACAATTTACTATACTATTGCTGAATGCTACAATTTCTAAATAATTTGTACGAAATTTTCTATACGAACACCCAGGAAGAAGTCCGCCTAAATAATGTACTCTGCATGTATGTACAAAATTAAATTATTAATGACTTTGTACGCAAAATTATTCACAAAAATCAACATTCAGAGTAGAGATTGAGCATGCATTTGCTTGTTTCGGGCTAAAACCATGTTTTTTATACCGATGCCTTGATAAACTTGTGTTTGTATTTTATGTAACTAAACTGCTCTACTTCACATTAAAAAAAATTCATGTTGTCGGATAACGAAGGCAGGGCTCAACTTTGAGATACTTGAATACTCTGATTTGGGATATAAATCCACAACATCTGCGCTTCATCTCCATCTTTTTCCTAGTCCAAGACTGATTCTGCATCTTAATTACCACTAATTTGGAATTTTGGTGCGTTTGTTTATTTCATAATGGCTATATCCTGATCTCACAATACGTATTATAATGATGACTAGCTGACTCTTTATTAATGTTGGTTATAGTTTACAAGTGTTCATGTTACTCGTGTTGGTAAAACCTTTCAAATCGACTCAAATTCATTTGTGGCTGCATTAACATTCCTTCATATGTATGTTTGAAATCGTTCTTGTTCAATAATTGTCAAGTTAAGTACCCTTCCAGTTATATACGATGCTATGCGGTGAGGATAAATTAATTCAAGCTGTCATTTGTTACTCAACCAACACCAATTCAAGATTCCCTTTCTTTCTAAACATTTGCAACTTTTATTTTATGAACAACGAAATCTGTGAATTTTGAAACTTAGTGTAAATTCCAGGCTTTCAACATGGGTGCATGCTTTTCTCCTCACCAGTAAAAGTTTACTAAAATTGTTGCAATCTATCTACACTACCATGAGTCCAAAAACTGTCTCACTTTTACCTGAACCAAAGTATTTCCATCACATCACGGCACTACTATAGGCAGGGGAGATTAGATTTGCCAAAGAGGATCAGACCTCAGACAGAGTAGAGTAGAGATGAGACGATCCTAGTGGGTAGGTAGAAAAGAGACGATATTCATGAAGGGATGAAAGCAAGGAGGGTACAAAACAAAACACAACTAACATAACAGGGTGGAATGGAATATCGAATCCTCTCTTCTGATAATCTTTCATTGGGCTTTTACTAACAGAACGATATAATAACAGTCAAAGGTATAGAAGAGAAGATGCAATGCATTCTACCCTGTCCTGTGGTATTATGGTACCTATCTCATCTTCTAACTTGCTGCCTATTCCTAACTACATGAATTCAGTGTTGTTGGATTGGATTGTTGTAATGCAGGGCAGTCCATCTGCATCTATCTACCTGTGGATTAATTCCGTGCCTTGGTTGTTGGTGTCATTTCCTTGTGGGACTTGGTTGCACTCACTCACGTTCCCCATCTCCACCAACCAACTGGATAGAAAAGGACTCGTATCTGGAGCACGTATTACATTACTCCAGTTCAAGTACCCTTCTTTGATTCTGATTCATCATATCAACTAGTGTCTTTTTAACAATTTGTCACTTTTTGCTCCATATTGCCCACACGCGCCGATAAGTGATTTGCATTAAAGAATAAAATACTATTAT
>JAQIWQ010000779.1:0-13915 GCA_034695825.1 Folsomia inoculata
CTTATTTTTCAGACATAATATCCATTACACCAAGTCCAGGTGTTGGATAAACTTTTCTAGAAATCTTGGGTATTATGTAGGACATTTTTCCCTGCAGATTCCTAAATTTGTCTTCTAAAAAGTGCATGTATGACAAAATTCAGGTAGAATTTCATTTCCCAATGGGTATCCTCCACGTCCCCATAAGAAATGTTAATATGTCTAATCACCATCCAGTTTGACTTCTATACGTCGTGTCAGTATACTCGGTTTAACATGCAAGTTTTGTTCTGGAAAACAATGGGAGTGTCCAACTTCAGTGAGCTCTAAAATAATTAAAATGAAGGAGTTGGAAAATCAATATGGATAATGTCTGCTACAAACAAGTCCAGGTCGACTAGAGGCAAAATAAACTTTATTCAATTTCTTATCCTCTTTGAGGTAGCCCGAAATTATGTCAACCCCTAAAGCACATAATTTTGCATTCTATTTATTGCTAAAACGTGATCCTTTTAAGTTGTTTAGCCGCGCAACACGAGTTAGTCGAAACATTGAAGGCAGGAGGAAAGCCAGGTTCGGAGACATTATTCGTCCAGCGTTGCCAATTCCACACCCACCGCATCGCCCTTCTCACGCCTTCTAAACCACCACCCTATCAACCCATTCCACTCGGAGTAAATGTAACTTTATCTACCAGCACACAAGCCACACAACAAAAGGTAATCCAACTTTGAAAAGTTTTTATTTGAAAATTCAATAGTATAAATCACTGAAAGATTGCTATTTTAGATAGCTTTACTTTCGCCATCACTGGTCATTGGGGCACTGTGATGCGGGACATTGGAGCATTGTTGTGGTGCGAGACAATATTGAATTCCATTAAGCACTACAAATAACAATAATGAAATAATATTTGAGAAAATCTTGGTCGAAATTTGCAAGGAGAAGGGAAATCAATGGTAATTCACATTGGATAAAGATAGAGGAGTAACTATTACAACGTAGTTTGCAAAGACATTTGTCCTTTCAGCAATATTGCAGAGGTTTGGTAGCTCGTAACAGTAAATATTGCCACCATTTTCATAAAATCAATAATGATAACCTCCCTGATTAGGCATAAAACTCTCGCCATATTAATTTTGATATTCTTAACTTCCACCGACCATTCAATTAACCTTGCTGAAGACCGTAGCGTTGCCCCAAATATAAATGCTCTCCTAAAAGGCGTCAAAAATTGTGACTTGCGCATCATTCACAATGGCCTCCCACCAAGCAGTCTGGAACGGCTAAACTACCTGCCAGTCACCATAATTGACTTGCAATTCTATGCCTACGACTTTCATCGACGGCTTGAGGAATTTGACCTCAGCAAAGCCCGGGTTGCACCTTGCAAAATAATTTATGTAATTCTTCGCGAACACGTTGCAGCTGATCCGATTCCAGTGAATTGGGGTGTAGATGGCAAAGGTTCAAGTTCCTACTGGGCACGTAGAGCGGTCATTGCGGCATATTCAACTTTTAAACAACGCGGGGGTGATCCACCATACAGCAACATTTATCAATTTGCGTACATAGAAAACGGAAAGACTGAACGAAGGTTGGTTCAGGAGTTTCATTTATATGCATCGCTTACCTCTGCTGCAGATTTCATCACCTCAGTCCAAGTTTTGAATGAGGGAAATCTGCAACTCTGCATTTTGATGAATGGATTTGCAATCATTTCTCCACCTCAATGTCTACTCGTGGTGGGAGACCAAAACATTCTGCAATTATATCAACAGCAACGAAAACCGCCATATAATTTAGCAGTATGGTGGGAAGACGACACTGATTTACCGAAAAAATTATCACCAATTGGGCAACGCGTTAACCCTTTCGACGCCGTAGCCAAATTCCCACTTCGGTTGCATTTGGCACAATCTGTTTTTCGCAAATTCAATGCAACAGTTAAACACGTGTATCATCGTAGTCCTAGAGTGAAAATGGAGAGCGAGTCTCAAATCAGTTCTTCAGATATGATATTACTTGGTGTAAATAGTTGGGAATTTCTTACCTGCTATACAACAAAGAAATTGACATTTGATTTCTACCTAAAGCCATTTCAGCCAGAGTTGTGGTATTTCATCATCGCTACAACTGTGGTCATCGTCATAGTTGTCGAAGGTTATCTTGTAGCTGCAAAAATCAAATCCGGATTCTGCCCGTGGCTCTTCATATTAGGATCCATTTTTGAAGAAGCAGTCCCTGTTCCAAATTTCCTACGGAAGAAACTCATTTTCCGGCTGGTTCTTGGCTCGTGGTTTTTGATGTCGGTTACTCTCACGAACTCCTACAACGGGTTAATAATCACGTGGCTGAATTCTCCTTTGGCGGCAGATAAAGTCGAAACCTGGAAGGAATTGGTCTGTGATTGGAAGGACGTCAAATATTCATATGAGGAATATGAAAAGTTAAACCCCAATTCCCCAGAACGGGCCAACAGTTTGATTGATTCCTTGGAGAAGCACTACAAGTACTTTCGACCCTCGGTCGTAGATAAACCTCATTCGTTGCTAACTGGTTGCTTCAGCTTCCTCTCTATTTCAAGTTCCAAAGAACTGAATTTTCATAAATTCTTAAAGGAAAGGTTCATTGACTTTACGTACATAGAAGGCTTCATGGTCGATTATTATCGCCCTGTTCCAAATATCACTCTCAATCTTTTTCACCACAACCACCATTTCTATCCCAAGAACATAAATCACAGGAACAGACTTGGGTTTGAAGAAATGCAAAAACGGATGGAGAGTCAAGTTATTGCATGTGGGAAAACTGTGTTCGTCTCAAAATCAACACACCTAGAGGCTGAGTACATGTTCTTGTCCAAGAAATATCCCTGGATAAAATTTTACAAGAACAAAGACAAATTAGAACCAGATTTGGATATGATTAGTTTCGAGAAGGTGGGAGTCTCTAAAGTTCGAGAGTATTACAGTTCGTTAGTGGAGACTGGAATTTATGGAAGGTTGATGCACGAGATGAAGGTACAGACAACGTGTTGGAGAATATAAACCTCCAAAAGAGAGTATGGGAATGGATGGGTGCATTGTCACATTGTTCATACTCATCGCTGCTACAGCCTCCCTTGGAATGCTTTCTTTTGCTTTTGAATGTCGTCAGGCAATTTGGGCATTTTTGCGCCAAGTTGTTCAATGTGGGAGAAAAATACTGGGTAGAGTACGTAAAATAAGGTACTTTTGTCGAGCTTTATGTAATGTTATGTATAAGTGGAAAATGCATGATTCTTTTAAGAGGAATACTATATCTCCAATCAAATAATGAACGTTTCCCGTTTCATTGGGTTGTTGTAAATGTATCTTAAAGCTTGGAAATAAGATGACACTATAGTCAACTAATTTTATAGTATCAAATTTCCTTCTATTTGATACATGACAAATTATATAACCTCTTTCACTCGAATAAAAAAAACGTGTTAAATTTCTTATCCATTTCATGATTTATAGAATTATTACAAATTGCGAAATGAACGAACCATTTAATCCAACTGAGATTTGTCAATTAATCAACATCTAAGTAGTTGGACAATTTACAAGAGATAATGTGCAGGATAGTTGGTTAACCTTGTTTCAAGGATGTTCAAGAATCTGAATGTGAACATTCAAAAATTAAACAATGAAAAATAAATCAACTAACAAACTTAAGAGCAAGTCAGTATACCGCAGACGATATACTAGGTTCCAATCAAATTCTTAAGTACAACAATACACAGTGTCTAAAACCCAAGGGAAACAAAACTTAGTTCAAATGTATATGATGTATACTGAACACTGTGTATTTGGTACTTTGCTTTATAATCAAGTACATGTATTTTGGACTCTTAAAAAAATGCACATGAAAGTGAACTGGTGAATTGGTGCGTAAAGAAATACAACATTCCCACATTTATTTAGTACGTCAAAAAATTTGTTCATTAAGAAAGAATTAGTGTCCACTGCTGAGAAATGTCATTTTTATCTGCTGGAACACACTTTACTTGGTTGCCTTTTCTATTAAACAGTAATAAAAGACTAATCAAAATTAAAGCTTGCCAAAAATATAATGCATGATTTGAGACAAACCCCTGGTTCCGGATGGCGTAATTGTTGTGGTGATTCTTGATAAGAAATACTTCTCGACCACCCACGGTGACTGGTTCGGCCCAAAATTGCTGGTTCGTGTCCCCGTGGCATTGCTACAAATATGTAGGAGGCATATTTACTGATCTGGGAACAATTTACAAGTAAACCAGTACTCACATGATTATATAGCACAAATGTGGACAAATCTGAAAAAATGTTATAGAGAAAACAAAGATTAGTAACGCTATAAAACCAGTTTGTTGATTTTCTCGTACTCATGTCAATAACTCGGAGTGTCCACTTGGGATTTAGGGAAGAAGCAAGACGGAATCCAATGCCTGTTGATTTCGTTATTTGGCTTATAAAGTATACAACAATTAAAAACGACATTACTTTCTTTGTTGGCCAGCCATAGCTGGGCCCCGGAGCCGTTAGTTTCCCATGTTTTTATCATTGTCCCATCAGCCGTGTTTGCATTGTGAAGATCTAGTAACTGAGCAGGACAATTCCAAATTGTATGAAATTTTGCACAACATAATTTCTTTTACAGATAATGTCAAAATTGCCAAGTATGTGACTTACGGAACCGTCAAAAACGCTTTGGATTTTGTACTTTTTTTGGTGTTCAAACCCCTTGCAAGCCATTTTGTAGGTTTTATGTGATAAAATCGGAATATGAAAATGTAAATCTCGGTTCAGGGAAGGTGAATTGAATGCAGTTATATGAGTAGGTAGTGTCTGTTCACATAGTCAAATCAAGTTCACAAGCAGTTCCAGTCATATTCATAACCTTATCACATCCTTATCAAAATTCCAACCATAGATAAATACTTTGAGCATAATGCTTAACACGCAATGCCGAATAATGAACGATATTAAGTATGTCATGTAAATGTGCCCACCTAGATATCAGTATCATCTCCAAGAATTCAGGAAATGAGAATCACATTACAATGAAATTATCATTTATTTGCACACTTGATTGACTTGATTTGACAGTGTAATGTTAATATATATTGCGAATAATTGAATAGATAATGTTTCACACTCATGTCCAATACTGAATCGGACTGTGAATTCCACGATATGTCTGTGCAATTTTAGTAACCCAAAAATCAGTTTACCTTTAAAAAGATGGACAATACAGTGCGTAAAATTACATGATAAAATGTCGACATCTTATTAATATATCTCCTAATATCAAATAACTTGTAAATATATAATTACTTCAGGTACTTTCACTTTGAGACGTGTAGTTAGAAAATTGAAATTCCTAAAAGAATTACTAACGGATCGATACATTTCCTTTGGTTGGTATAAATAGTAGTGTGAATATCATAAAGCACAGCCACGCTTATACATGGCACATGATTTCACATGACCCTTATTCAACATGACAAACTGTTCTTCAGAATCATGCATTTATTCAGTAAGGATATTATTCAGGACATGCGATGGAATCCCCATAAACAAATTGATTGTTTCAGAGACAATTGTTTGAAAAAATTTAGTATTTGTAGAACGGGATAAAGAAAAGAAGATGATGTCTCCAATTCCAGCCTTGATACTAATCCCTCGTGCTGCACGGACCCTTCGTCTGTAGTACATTCGTCTAATTTTCACATCATACTGGACTGCTTTTAGGCCCCAATGCTTTAAAAGGTCTCGAGAGGCATCATTTATTTTGTAGGGGTAAAACAATAGAATGCGTATTACAATCAGTATTATTACACCACCAGACACAATGTACCAATACAAATAGAATGGAATAAGACTGAATCCTTTAACTATGGCAAAATTAAAGAGGACACTTAAAACAAGGCCAATAGCCATCCAACTCAAAGTCAAGGATTGTTGATATTTTGAAGACATTTTCAGGATGATAAGTACACAATTGTAGGATAGTAGGAGGTTTTGCAACTTTTTTGGCTGGAAAGTAGCGTCAGTTAAAATATTTAAAATCCTGTAGCAAAGACGTACAGCGCATAAAAATGTGATAATGACTAAAGGAAAGATTTTACATGTTTCGGCAACGAAAATGGTTGAGGAATACAGTCTCAGACTAAGGATAAGGAGGATAATATACCAGGACGACGAGGATGTCGAAATTGTTGTAGGAAGATATTCCTTGAGGAGAAAGTAGAGTGGGTCTACCTTGTATAAAAGGACACCGAGGGGTAAGACAATTATATAACTTGCGAATATTTCCGTCATGGTTTTTGTGGCAGAATCGAAAGAAAGTAGTAGCGTCTTTTTGGAAGGTTCAGATTTCCTCTGTTTTTGAGTATAATAAAGACCGTCAAGTAGGTGGATAAACCCGTTTAGGACAAGGACAAAGTCTTTCCCGTAAAATATCTGAACTACATTTGCAATTGTGCATAAACCCCCGTCAAGTACTATGCCAAGGAATATCAAGGTATTTGAGAGTGGTATTTTTGCGAATAGGACAAGCCACAATGATCCCAGGGCGTTGGTTCCAGTCATTATGAGGAAGGAATGAATGTACCAAATCCATAATGAGGATAGTTTTGAAATGTAGATAAATCGTTGAGATTTCTGGTTCCAAGTTATTGGACTGTACTCCAAAAAGTGGAATAGTTTGGCGTGTCTGTTGAGAGAATTCACTAAAAGGGCAGGATTCGGTTGGATTTTAGCCATTTTGAAATTTAGGGCTCACTTAGGGGAGTATCAGCGTGTAATACTGGTGTTGGTCCTTGTAATACAGGAAGAAAACTGAGTTAAAATGAACAATGAAGTTGGTCTAAACTCCTATAGTTTCGATGAATTTGAGTTATTTATTTATCAAGAAATTGGGGAAAACAATTTAGGCAATGATATTTAGCAATTTAAAAGGTCCTTAGTATCACTATGCGGCGACATCACTAACGTATTCGGTTTGGCCCTATTCGACAGATGCGATCTATGGTAGAAAACCAATCTAGTTTTATTTGATATATTCCACGATACGCAGTCGAAGGTTTAATTGAAGTTTAAAAAGAGTAATATACCAATCAAATGTGTAATACCGGCTTCAAAACTTGGCCAAAATGTTATACTGATGGTTCTATTAAGAAACGATTAAATTGTGTAAACGGACGACCAAAGTATTTGGACAACTTTGACATTTTTGTCAAAGTTGTCAGGTAACATGTTCCAGCAGTGTTTAACATGTTTCTGACTAAATTTTTTATGATAGACTCATATGGATTGACTTATTTATTCGTTAATCAAAATTTAACTCGACCGTTTTCTATTGCATTCTCCATTCACGAAATGACTTCTTTTCATGGCATTTGTATCATGAAACAGCATGTCGACTCGGGTCGCTACGTGGTGATTTGCTCCATGTAGAGTTAGAATTTTGTACGTATCAGGATTTTTGATGTTTAGCGGGTTATTGGCAGGGATGATGCCGGCAATAATGATTAATCACCGATTTTTTAAAGTTTGTGACTGTTTTGCTTTAGGAATATAGTAATGAATGACGGAATTAGGAAATACATTTTTGATAAGCTAACCAATGGGGATTTGTTTATTGTTTAATGAATATTTAACTCAATGGTTGGCTTGTTTAGCTGAATTAAGTACAGAGTTATTAGGAGGGATGGTAAGTTTCATAATGATTTAATCATGGACTTTTCTAATATGTTATGGCATTTCTTTGATAATCATCGCCGCGATAAATACTAAATATGTTTACTTGTACCATTATTTCGATACCCTGCTCATAAATATAAATAACATTAATGAAACCCAAGAAGTTTTTCAACATTATTGGAATCTTCAATTATACAATGATTCAGCCCATCATATCATTAACTAAAAAATGAAAATTGTCAAATAATGTGAATATTATAAAATGTTTCCTAATCCTATAGTGTTCAATATATACACAATATGTTTTGTCTGGCATAAAAAATGTTTGCTAGAAATTCTTACAGATCTACATGTATTTTTATATCATGTTAATTACGTATCTCACTGTAAATGAAGTGATGGCTGGGGTGGCTTGGCTGGAAATACATAAGGAACAAGAAAATGAAGGTGGGCAAGATTATACATAGTAGTCTTAATATGTCTGTAACTTGTTTTGTTGATAGATTAAATTACCAACTACTCTACTACTTTGCGTGTGAATTAGATCACATTCTGTCTGCCATTGAATCACTTTTGTAATGGCCATGTAATGCATCTTAAACAGAATTTTATATGTAAATGCCACATGTACATAGCGTCCCTTCCGAGTTCCTGTCCTCGTGGGCTAATAATTCACGTAGAGGTCAACCGGAAATTAAATAAGCGACAAACAATATTCCAGACAATTGTTTATCAACTTTAATTTACTTTTTACTTGATAAGGATATATCCTCCATTCTTTATAAAAGCTTTGCCTTCTCCAGTTTTCAGTAGTCAGTAGCAGTGTTAGTAGGTATTTTAGTCAAGTCAGTTTAGTCCATATTTCTCATCATAATGATACAACTGGTAAGAATACTCAATCCCTGTCTATGTCTTCGAGTTGGTATTTAATTACTTAAAAAATAATCAATTCCTTGTACAGGTTATTTTTGCCATTTTGGTCGCCTCTGCTGCAGGAATTTCAAATTCTTACATTACCCATGCCCATGGGTATTATGCCCATGTGCAACCACACATTACACAAGCAGTTCAATACGTTCACCCTTCGACCCCTATTGTCCGAGCGGGAATTGTTGACCATCACATCGCTGCCTCTGGGCACACAAACACCGCCACCGCCGTTCGAGCTGTGGCACTTTCAACTTATTTCAAAAATGGCGCCAGCATCCCAACTGCCTACGCTTCTACCTACTCTTACAGAAACACTGACGCAAAATTCGGGATCCGACCTGTTCTTTATGCAGCTCCACATCCAATAGTTGGCTCCACTTATGGCAAGGCATACTCTTATGTTATCCCTGTCCATGACTACGTTCAGCACCCAATCGTCCTCCATCCCACCCGTCATCATCATCATCACCCTATTAGCCATCCATTGATTCTGGGTGTAAACCAACATCCTGTTTTATTAAATCACCATTAAACAGTTGTATAACAAATTATTTATGTGACAAGTTTGGTACAAAATATTTAATAAAAATTTTTGCTTAAATTTTATATAAAATAATCACCCATTCGTTCGTTTGTGTATCACAAGGATCAACTATTACTGAGCAGATGTAACAAATATAGCCATAAGTACATGGTCATCCCATTACATTATTCTGATCGATATTGATATGGGGTCAACGTCAGCGTTATGCTCATCCCAGATAACTCAACAATTTGCTTAATTTAAATTCCCCCTGGGTCTAAATAAGTGAGAAATCTAAAGCACTCTCCCTTGTTCTGCATTTAGCTTTCTACTACCTTCTTTACCACTTAATTTATCCGCAAACAAGCTTTCCAGAGTTTCACGCTTATGATCCAACACGAATTACAGCTGTAAATTAATTAATTGTAGTTGGCACCTTCAATTCACCTCTGGTCTGAAATGCATCTAATGATCCAATCCACACGAGGTGAACCGAACCGAACTGGGAGCTCTATTCCAAGGCATGTTACAAGTAGCAAATCATCTCTTTTTACAAATGTCCAGCTAGTCACTTGAAGCAGTCGGTGAGATACAAGTGTTCATAAAAAAATGTCCCCGTGTCGTACCATCCTACCGTTTCCATACCTCATAATTTTTTTAATCTATACCTTCTTCTGTGTATGTAACTGGTAATAAAATAAATCTCGCCCTATTTGTAATATCACATAAGAATGGCTTTATAATGAAGAATGATTTACAATGGTTTAATTTGCCGAATTCAGGTACATTGACAAAAGGTTTTATTGGGTTCAATCATATAGAGTCGAAACTAAACAGTGGTCACAAACAAAACACGTTACATTAAGACCAAAATAGACAAACAATAGTAGGAAATCAAGCAATGATAGGAATTTGTTTTATTTCCCTGCAGATGTTGATTTTTTTATAGAGGGATTAATTGTCCTTGAAGAGTCCGCAGTAGAATTAATAATATTCCCTACAAAAAGACATTTCATTTAATTACAGAAATAACCTTCGGGCCAATAAAATCAAATCTGGAGCACCTGCTGTCAAACGATGGTTCCAAGGGTTTGGATTACAGAGTTGACGAGCCCTTCCACGGTCACAATGAGCGGTGCAGTAGCAGATTGTATAGGTGAAATTATAGCTTCTCCAGTTTCATGAATTGGAGTAACAATTGGGTTACCTAATTCCCTCAGAGGTGCACCCATGATGGCGGACATTATCATCATGGCAATGAAAAGTACTCGGATGATGACGTTCATGTTTGGAAATCTATGAAACCCAGATGCAGAGCAATTAGTCAAACGCTTTTAAAGAAAACAACTACTCTTTAACGTGAAACATGTAAAAACTACTGGGGGGGGGGGCGAAAATTAATGTGAAAATTAACGTTATACACCATAAAAGATACACCATAAAAATTTGGTTTCCAACGGTTTTTGATTTTTTATACAGAGATCAAAGAATTAATTTTCCCTACACAAAAAGACATTTGTTTTAGTTACAGGAATAATCAATCGAATCAAATTTGAAACAGTTGATGTAGTGTCTTATTAAAGGCTGGTTCCGAGGGTTTAGACTACAGCCGTAACTTGTCTAAATAATGTGAAAATTAACTAAATGGTTATCAAGGACTTGCCTGAAGATTGTTGACTCGGCGGTGGAAAAGTTAAGAATGTGAAATTCAGTTGATTGAGATATGTGGCTCTCTAAATCAGTAGTAAGTATAATATGTCATTTTTTGAGCTACTTCGCAGTCTTGAAGTAATGAATCTTATCTACCATTGCGAAATCTATTTCTACCTCATTCTCGTCCAGTTTAACTTGTACTTTGTACTGCGGTTAATTAATAACCATCAATTTTGCTCATGAACATTTAACATGAATGCTCAATTCACGTGTAGTTTGCATGATTGATTACGCTATGCCATCCTCGTGGTTGTTGTTTTGATGTAAGGATGAATTAGAACATGTTGTAGTGGGCGAATTTCTGTTTTACATGCTTCAGACTGGTGTTAAAGATGTAGCTGGAATAAAGACCTTACATAAATGTACGTAATTGAGTATCTATAAGTTGTGTTTTGTAAATATATTGCATTGCATTCAAGCTTTCAGAATGTAATTGTAATTTCCTAAAGTCGTGTAATTATAATTGAAAATATTCTTACTCCAGTGCTTTTAATTTGCGTTCTCCTACTGACGCCGGTTTATTAATTTTGGGGCGAAATTTTAAAATTGATTTCCATTTGCGCACAAACGGCTCTATACCAGTTAATGTTAATGCATGTTTATATAATTTTACGTAGAAACAACAAGCTAATTAATACAAGGAAAAGAGTGATTTGATTGTCGGGTTGGTTACCACCGTAGTAGTGGTAGGTGGGGCTGTTGTGGTGGTAGTTGTAGTGGTGGTTGTTGGATCCCGATACGGTAAAATGTCTATGTTTGCCCCAATGCAAACCTCTTCAGTAGAAACCCCGGTAATATTTCGATAAATGTGGTTGATAAAGTTTAAGCCTGGTTGTCCAAGAAATTGGTCGTTAGGGACGAATTGATATTTGAGCGTGTACTCAATTCCAGGTTGAACAGAGCTGTTTGGGATTTGAAAGTCCATAACTTGACCGCAGAATCCGGTCTCGATACAGAGCTCTACTCGCAGATTTAGAGCTGGGGTTGCTATAGCTGGGGTAGGTGGTAGGAAAGATTTATACAAGGCTATTAATGATGATGAAAATGCAAAATTTGTAGAGAACTCTTCTTACATGGTATAAAATCAAGTTCAGCATTGTACAGAGTTCCAACATAAAATTGGCAGTGGCCATCGCAGTCGCTTATTCTGAATTGGCGAAATGTCCCGACACCACCTGGAGAAAATTATTAAAAATGTGATTACAGTCATTACCAAATTATCGAACATGTCTTCAACAAAGTTGAGACATTATTTTCATACCACAACGCGTTATAGGGTCCACTACACCCCTTGGCTGTGTTTGCGATATCCCCCAATCGATAATTGTCGTATCGCAACAATTAAGAGTCACACAAATTAGGAGAAGGGTAGAGAAAAGTAATTTTATGGCCATTGTTTGTTAACGAAATTCCTTATTTTGTGCGAGGGACGTGTTCTGATCAATCGAGTTCCAACAAATGATGCAGTTTAGTATGGGATTATTATATTATAAAATTGTGTCTTATCTAAGATAAGTGGTTAATTAATCACTCTGGATGATGGTAAACCCGTCATAAATGGCAACTCGAGTAGATTGATTGATTTGTTTTACATCATTTGTATAATATGATTGATAACAAGTACAGTATGCACGTACAAGTTTGTAGATTGTGTAATCATTGGGTTTATCCATCTCTGTCCTTCTACCTTATGGGCCAAAGTCAATTATGGGAATTCTCTTTACGCACGAAGGAGAGTTGGTCTTGAATGAAATTTCAAAATTTGTAGAAATCAATAACCTGGCACTAAAATGTGCTTTCATTCAATATACAAAACAAGGATTGATGTGTTTAGAATTATGTTTGTCATTTTATGGTTTAATACTTGAATGATATTTACATGTAGCAGTAACGAAAACGTGACAATTGTGAAATACACTGCCAAATCTGTTTGTTATATCGAACCACCCACAGTCAATCTAGATTTATTGTCCCTAATTAAAGCACGGATTAAAATTAATCCGTCCAAAAGTGCCCAGATTTAGATGAGATTGTGTACACACGATTCGGTTGGATTTAACGAATCAGACAAACGACAACACGCCAAACCCACGCACAATGTCCAGTTTACGTATGGCTCACTTGATTACGAGTTGCTTTAAATTATTAACATGGCATTGACGTCTTAACAATCATAACGTCAATGTCAACCTTCATTATTGAGATCTGAACTCAGATAAATTGAAGGATGAAATGAAGAATATCAACAGTTTATTTCTATTTCTTCCCATTTCTATAAGGACTTGTCAATTTATTACACAAAGTATTACAGTACACTACTACGGGTTGATTCTGATTCTATACATGCTCTTAATAATTGCATCAAATTTTAATCCCGTTACAATCAGCTTTAAACTTGATGGTTGAAAATGTAATTGACAACCTCTGTTCAAAGCTGCACATGTGATGGGGATTTACCTTGGAGATTTTTAAAAAATTTAACCAATTCAACAACTGTCCATTTGATTAAATCACTGCAGTACGTCCATCATTATTTCACGTTGTTGAATCGTGTGCTGTTTGTGTGCAAAATGTTGCATAAACCATTGCAAAATTCAACCTGGTATGATGCTCCACTATCTTATCCAACAAAAACAAAGCCCTGGGAATGTCATTCATCAATCAGTTGCATGTGGACAGATGATGCAAACTGGGACGATGAGTGATTAAAGTTTCATCCTACAGACTTAGCTATTGAGCATTGTAATTCATTCATTGAATGTCCATACCCCAAATAAACCATAATGGCAAAACTGTCTGCCTTGTTGTTTGTGATTTTGACAACATTCGCCTTCTCCAAGGGTCAAAATTACAACTATTCCGAAGTTTTGGAGAAATCACTCTTGTTTTATGAGGCTGAACGTAGTGGTAGACTGGGGGATGATAACCGCATTGCATGGAGGGGACACTCCATGTTGGAGGACGGTGCCGTGGATGGGGTGGACTTGACTGGGGGATATCATAATTGTAGGGTAATCTATTTATAATCTAAGGAGGGTAATTTCTTTATGCAAGT
>JAQIWQ010000780.1:0-13899 GCA_034695825.1 Folsomia inoculata
AATTTAGCATTGTTAAAATTCTCCCCCGATAATCCTAAAATGGCACTGATTGTAGTCTCACCAAATTTGCAACATTTGGTGAAATCTCTGAGTAGAGATGTATTAAAAGGAAAATATGAATGTTACGGTATTCCAAACCTTGTTAATATGCAACATAGTCACATTATCGTTCGAGACAATCTTTTCGAAGTTTTCAGAAGAATTTTGATTGAAATTCATGAAGGTGGATTTATGGGATTGTGGGAACGTTGGGAGGATTTTCGTTTAACATTATTGTCAAGACAGACATTAGAAACCTTGAGTGACTTAGAAAAACAAACGAGTCCTTACATTTCTTTTAAAAACTTGGTTTCTCTGTTAGTTTTGTACTCAATCTCCGTACTGGTTGCCTTGTTTACATTTATAACCGAAATTATATTGGAAAAAATTCCACAATTTTGTTGTTTTATTTGTATAATATTATCACGATTAAGAGCAATGTGCAGTAAAATTAAATTGAAAACCCGAAAACCCCGCCCACTTCCCCCAGGAACTATTGTGAAGTCAATGAGATGTAGCTCTAAACAGGTTATAGTTGTCACGGCCAAATCTCCAGCTTTAGTCTCACCCACATAAGACCACACCACAGAACAGGAATCTTCTTCTTAACCTTGTATTGACTTCTCTGCCGGACCCTTCAAATACGTAACCTTGGTTATGCATGTTGTATGTATAGTTAACTCTTGTTAAGTAATATCCATTGTTATAGACTAATAGAACAAGCTACATATTTCCTTAATGTGCAACAATTTCTGTATAACTTGAATAAATTAGCACGTGTCCAAATTAAAGTAAAGTAGAGCAAGGTCACTAACTGTAGAACTAGAGACGACGTGTGTCAGTATGTATTTTTATGTCGATAATAAACATTTGCTTAACCATTTGCGTCATACACATTCGTTTATCAGCCTCGCGTCAATCACATGAGACATTTATCGATCCTTCACAATAGCCAAGTCGCTGGCTTAAACATTCCAAACTTTGAATGCAATAGGTAGAGGAATACTAGCAAAACTTTCAAAAAGATAAAAAGGAGTTGGACACGGAAAAGACAATATTCAAGTCGTATTACTAAAGAAAATTACAAGTTTCTGTAATTATAGACGCCGACACAGGCAAGGTGGTTTCTTATAGGTTTTCAATACCTTTGAAATCTTTAGACATTTACTTTTTATTTTTTTGTTGCACATACTATATGAGCCGAAAGTGGGCCAACCAAATTAACCAAGAAAAGGAAAGTATGTCTCCCACTCTCAACCGACCATCCCATATACCCGATACCCGCTTGTAATCCGATACCTTATGCATATAAATAAACCGGGTAAACGGGTGTACCGAAGTATTTGGACATTTTTGTCCGGTTAAACCGTCGGAGCAAAGAAAAATTAAATGCGATCAATGTTCAATCATTACAGAGGACATTGGAAATAAACTGATTGCCATTGCGTCTCCACTCCAATAAGAGATGAAGGTGAGACAGAATTAATAACGTAGAGAGCAATAAGAAAAATTATACTACTTTAATATAAATTATTGGAAGGATTCATGTTTTGTCACCTTTTCACGAGCATCTAGCACCAACAAGATTATTACATGACACATTATGTTTGCCACGTATAATTACCTTGATGACTCATTAATGCGACTCACTGTTACTGCAATGCAATTCGGACCTGGAGAGGACCGTTGTTGAGTATTTGTACTTTTATACATATTTTGTAGATATCAGTCTGCAGTAAAGTTTGTTGTTTGATAAGTTCAATCTCTACATATAGAGTAGAATACACTTGGTGCTGCAATAAACTTGATCTTACTACAGAACTGCCTTATCCAGAGTCATATTGATATACAACACATATTGCAGAATACATTGTACATAAACGGGCAGCGTTATTTGCTCTTTTACAGATAACAGCCAGGGAAAATGTTTGTTGTTTGATAATTCCTTCGTTGGACATTTCGCCTCCTGACCTGCAGTATTGCTTTCACACTAACGAGATCTTCTTGGTGGCTTCAAATCTTTCTGAGTCTAACTCAATAATGGAAATGGACATGGGAATAGAACGTCTTGAGGCTAGTTTACAAATTAAAATATTCATAATTGATATACTTCATTATGGTATCTTTTCTTAATACAAGGTGCCTTTGAGAGACAATTTGGCTGTTGTAGCCAGACATTGTTCAAACTGCTCGCAGTTAACAACAGGAAGTGGACACCTTTTCATCGACATGCTGGGATGTCGGGAGGGTTTGACTACTAATCTCGTCAAAATATACACCCGAGACAAGGAAACATATGATTTTGTCAGGGGCGTTTTGTCCACCTTAGCGACGATAAAGGTGGGTATCACATGCAAACAAGTGATTGACATTCTAAATCAGAACGGTTTTAAATCTGTGGCTGGTAAGTTTAACACAATTTTTTAACCATTTTGTAAATTACGACATGAAATATGTGTATTTTGCTTAGGTGATATTCGCAAAGACCTTTTAGGGAAAGTTTCTATTCTACAATAAAACAAGGGATACCAAGCTCTGATTTAATAAGATACACATGTAAAGTACTCGCAAATAAATAATAATTCAATTGAAGCTTCACTCATTGAATAATATCATAATTTTACAGCATAAATTTCTCAGTTGAGCATGAGTGCAGATACCAAATTCATTGGCCCACCACATACATAACTCTCAAGCAATAGTATAATTATTATATAAATGTCGTTGCAATTTAAATTTCAAATTTTGTACATGAAAACAATCTCAATCCACCACTCATGTTTGACATATTTTTATAAACAGATGATATAAAGGAAATTTCAACATGCACAAAATTTGTTTAATTTCTGGGGTTCTTTCTTACCGGAAATACAAATATTTTAGTTTGTGAGTTGGATTGCTTGACTAACAACAAAGCGAAAAAGATATTTGCACGGACAAAACTTCCGTGAGACTCATTCTAAAACCCAATGTTTGGTTTACTCATATTTTGTTTACTGAAAATGTTGATGTTAACAT
This sequence comes from Folsomia inoculata, assembly GCA_034695825.1. Taxonomy (NCBI): domain Eukaryota; kingdom Metazoa; phylum Arthropoda; class Collembola; order Entomobryomorpha; family Isotomidae; genus Folsomia; species Folsomia inoculata. The sequence goes on from JAQIWQ010000780.1 coordinate 3,058, forward strand.
GGGGAGCATTGTCGTTATGGCAAAAACTCTGTGTATGCGCAATATGCTTATCTCCTTTGTTTTCATGCTTTTTATACATCACAAGTCCACTTAGTTTAAGGTATCAAAGAGATTGCATACAAAGTTCAGTAAGTATGAAAGTCCTATACTGATTCACCTTTTCACGAGCATTTATCACCAACGATTATTAGTAGCTTCAGCTACTTATGCGAATGCTTTGTCCGTCTGTCCGTCTGTCTGTCTGTCTGTCTATCTGTCTGTCTGTCTGTCCGGATCGCCTGTAACTTTTAAACGGTCACAGCTATCAAAATTTTGAAAGAGGGCAAAGTTACTATATAGGTCCCAGGCATCTTCAAGTGCTATTCGGTTTTGGCGAAAACCCCACCCCCTGAGCCCCACCCTCTATAGCTAAACTACAAAAATGACTATAACTTTGGTTGTATAGTATCAAAATCATTCCCGTTTTCACTATTTAACACCCCATGAACGTCTAGCATTGGTGGACACGCCCCACACCCCGCCCTCACCCCCAGTGGGTGGGTGTGGTTGGGGAAAAATGAGATTTTGTGAAAAATGAATTCTTTGAGGCCAGTGAACGTTACCACTGAAACCTCACCCCCATTGGACACACCCACACCCCCAGTGGGTGTGGTTGGGGGCAAAGTGATATTTTGTGAAAAATGAATCATTTGAGGAAAGTGAACGTTGTCTCAGTGGGTGTGGTTGGGAGGCGTACCTAATTACCCCAAACGGGCCTAGGGGTTGGTATCAATAGTGAACAATAAAAATTTGTAAACATTGACGAAGCAGTATATTAACATTTATAGCATGCTGAAGCTACTCATTAGATCTGTTCTTGATCAGTTTATTTAGTGCTTACATTATGTTTGCAACGTTATGGCTTTGTTGACTCTTTAATGCGATGAATTACTACTGTAATGCAGTTCGGACATGGAGAAAACCGTTATTGGGTATATGTACTTTTATACATATTTGGATATCAGTCTGCAGTAAAGTTTGTTGTTTGATCATTTTAATAATTACATATATAGCAGAATGGACTCAGTGCTGTAATAAACTTTATGCTACTGCAGAGCTACTTTATGTGGAGTCACCGCTATACTGCCACATAAACGGGATGCGTATAATGCTTCCAGTGTTTGCTGTTTTACAGATAACGAAAAATGTTTGATAATTCATTCATTGATGATTACTGACCTGCAGTATCGCACTCACACTGAAGAGCTCCGTGGTGTCCAGTATGGCTTCAAATTTTCATCAGCTTAACTCAACAATGGAAGTGGACATTGGGATAGAGCATCTTGACGTTAGTTTGTAAATTAATATATTCATAACTGATACATTTAATGAATACTTTCTCTTAATACAAAAGGTACCCTTAAGAGACAATTTGGCTATTGTAACCAGGCATTGTTCAAGCTGCTCTCAGTTAACAACAGGAAGTGGACATCTTTTCATCGACATACTTGGATGTCGGGATGATTTGACTACTGATCTCGTAAAACGATTCACCCGGGACAAGGAAACATATGATTTTGTCAGGGGGGTTTTAATTTGCTTGTCGACGGTGAACGTGGGTATCACATGCAAACAAGTGATTGACATTCTAAACGAGAAGGGTTTTAAATCGGTGGCTGGTGAGTTTAACGCAAATTTGTACCCATTTTGTACTTTCTTTATAAAATGAAGTAAATATATTGTCCAGGTGATATTCGCAAAGACCTTCTGGGCAGAGTTTCTGTTCTACAATAAGTCAGAGCTCCTGTTTGTATGTATTTAATTTATACTCATGTATGTAGACATGTTTTCAAATAAATAATTCAATTAATGCCTCACTTATTGAATAGCATCATATATCACAATAAGTTTATGACATGAATTTATCTTTTGAACATGAGTTTACGTACCCAAATGCATTCATCAGCCTAATTCATAACTGACAAACTAAAAATGTGATTGAAATAATATTAGAATCATCATACAAGTGTCGTAGAAATATTAATTTGAATCTCACTTTCTACGTTTGCATCTTTGCGTTCATGGATCTCTTTGCATATTGATATTAAAGCAACCACAATCTACCTCTCATATTTGTCAATATTTATAAATAGATGATATAACGGAAAATTCAACATGCGCCGAATTTATTTAATTTCCGGGATTGCTGCCGGAAATGTACATATGTACAGTGGTTTAGTTTGTGGGCTGGTGTGCTTATTTAACAACAAAGCGAAAAAGATATTTGCACGTTAGCAGAGAAAAGAAACTTCCGTGAGAATGATTGGTTTATTTTGTATACTGAACATGTTGATATTAGCATGGAAGCATTAAGCATTGTCGTTATGGCAAAAAGTCCATGTATGCGCAATATTCTTATCTCCTTTGTTGTCATGTTTTTATGCATCACAACTCCACTTGGTATAAGGTATTAACGAGATTACATACAAAGTTCAGTATATCATTTTTGATACAATGAATGATATGATTTATTTATTTATTCCATACCACAGTGGAGGGAATCCAGGAAGACACACGGCAGGACACACGGCAGTTTGATTTTAATTTGTTCTAAAATGTAAGGAAATTTGTGCATCCTACATCCACATATTCTGAAATCCGTTTCAAAATGCCGAGATAATTCCTAGCATGGAGGAAACGGTACGTAGATTTTTTTCGCTCAGTTGATATGATAGTAACGCCTATTTCTTTAAAGCATTCATTATCAAACCAAAAAACTTTGCTGATTGTCACAACGACACTTGCAAGCAGTATTTTGATGGACAGTGCAAACCTTTTGCCAGACATTCTTGGTTGTTCGGAACTGATAATTGGTGATTTAATAAATAGACATGCACAACATTCGCAGAGATATGATTTTGTCAGGGGTGTGCTGAAAGCATTCATTTCGGAGAATGAAAATGTCACTTTACAAGAAGTGCTAGACAGGTTGAGAAAAAACGGGTATTCTGGACTTGCAGGTATGCATTTAACTTTAAGTAAAAGTTTTAATTCTGTAACTGAAAATTGCAATGGGTGAAGGGACAATTCAGCAGAATTTATCCGAAAAGAATGAATTGCCAACAATTTCGAACGTGCAAGCAGCATCGTCAGATAATGTTGTTACAGGAAGTATGCTTCCAACATACCCGATTGTGCCGTCACCTCCCTGTCCTCAACCACCTCAGAATACGGCTTCAACAAATCCGATCGGTTTTTGTCCTACATACGATCTTATATTAATTCCGGATTTAGATGAGTCCGATGAACACTCTGATTTCGAAGAGGAGGTGGACAGACACTCCAATTACTACTGTCGTACACTAACCTCAAAAGATATACCATGTCGTTATATTTTGAGAACTTTAGTAATACTAACAGTCATTGGACTTTTCTTCCTGGTCGCCTTAATTATATTTGTGAATTCGAAAACCTTGGTAGCATCACCTCCAACTCCTGACCCTGGTGACCTTTCAATAAATCAGTCTGAAATCTTCAATATTAATTTTTCCTTTCAATTTCAGAAGTCCAATCCACCACAAAACAATATCCAATGGGACCCTTCGGCCCAGAAGTTATAATAAATTGCATACAAAGCTTACATAGGCTGACTCCAACCACTGTTTTAGTAAAACTGAACGAGCTTTCTCCAACAAAAACTGATCCAGATGAGCGTCCGTTTTTTCTACCGAAACAAATTAAGAATATTACTTTCAAGCTAGAACTCAATACGGCTCCTGCAAACTATGATCTGACAGAAACCGCAAGACTTGTACAATTTCTTAGTCCGATAATCGACGAGCTTCAAATCTATGATAATCTTTGCAAATATAATGTTCCCTACTACCTGATCTTGCCAAACAAAATGCCAAATGTCCGGCGGTTGGTCGTTGTTTATAACGATGATGATTGCTTTGTAAACTATGTCTTAAGTCTTCCTGGTACATTTCCACATCTAGAAAGCTTCAACTTTATTGGGGGAGAGCGTAATGTTAAAAAAGGGAAAGTTTGTGAACATTTAAAAAAGCATTCAGATAGATTTCTAACTTGTTTGTAAAGAAATGTAAAATTCTGAAAGATCTTGACACCTTAACGCATGTCCTTATTCTTGTCAGCTTAATTAAATTAAATTATACGTGTACATAGAAAAGTGTTATTTAAGCGCAATGGGTGACATTATAACTTGAATTAAAAACATGCATTTTATAATAAATTTTAACGATTTAATTATTAAAAGTAAGTTGAAAATTTCAATTACATACTGCATACTGGATTATTTCTTACGTGTATATTAACGTTACATTACCAAACAAAACTAAGCTTTTGATGCAAAGGTTTTGAGTTAGCAACGGCGAAAAGTCACACCCCTACAAATCTTGGCCCAATTACGGTGACATTTCCTTCGTCGAATATACAGAAATGTGTGGCACAAACACAAATAACGAGCTGCACTTGTTTACCTTCAAGCATCAAGAAATAAGCCTTCCTGTGGAATTACAAAAAAATCAATTGTTTCTTCATATTCTGCAAATACCGGACTTATATAAATATGATATAAAGGAAATTTCTACATGCACCAAATTTGTTTAATTTCCGGGGTTCTTGCAGGAAATACAAATACTTTAGTTTGTGAGTTGGATTGCTTGAGTAACAACAAAACGAAAAAGATATTTGCACGTTAGCAGAGAGACAAAACTTCCGTGAGATTCATTCCAAAACCCAATGTTTGGTTTACTCTTATTTGTTTACTGAAAATGTTGATGTTAACATGGGGAGCATTGTCGTTATGCCAAAAACTCTGTGTATGCGAATATTCTTATCTCCTTTGTTGTCATGTTTTTTATGCATCACAACTCCACTTGGTTTAAGGTATCAAAGAGATTGCATACAAAGTTCAGTATATCATTTTCCAGTTCATTGATACAATGAATGATATGATTTATTTATTCCATACCACAGTGGAGGGAATCATAGAAGACACACGGCAGGACACACGGCAGTTCGATTTTAATTTGTTCTAAAACGTAAGGAAATTTGTGCATCCCAGATCGACATATTCCGAAATCCATTTCAAAATTCCGAGATAATTCCTAGCATGGAGAAAATGGTGCGCAGATTTTTTTACTCAGTTGATATGATGGTAACGCCTATTTCTTTAAAGCATTTATTATCAAACCAAAACACCTTGCTGATTGTCACAAGGACACTTGCAAGCAGTACTTTGATGAACAATGCAAACCTTTTACCAGATATTCTTGGTTGTTCGGAACTGCTAATTGGTGATTTAATAAATAGACATGCACAATATTCGCAGAGATATGATTTTGTCAGGGGCGTGCTGAAAACATTCATTCAGGAGAATGAAAATGTCACGGTACAAGAAGTGCTAGATAAGTTGAGACAAAACGGGTATTCTGGACTTGCGGGTATATACATTTAACATTCAATACAAATATAAATACTGAAACTAACAATTTCAATTGATACAGGGACCATTGAGCGGAAACTATCCGAGAAGAATGAATTGCCAACAATTTCGAACGTGCAAGCAACTTTGTCCAATAATTTTGTTACCGGAAGTATGCCTCCAACATACCCGATTGTACCGTCACTTCCTTGTCCTCACAAACAACCTTTGAATACGGCTTCAACATATCCGATCGGTTCTTGCCCAACATATGACCTTATATTGATTCCGGATTTAGATGAGTCGGATGAACACTCTGATTTCGAAGAGGAGGTGGACAAACACCCGAATTACTACTGTCGTACACTAACCTCAAAAGCCATACCATGTCGTTTTACTTTGACAACTTTAGTAATACTAACAGGAATTGGACTTTTCTTCCTGGTCGCCCCAAATATATTTGTGAATTCGATGACCTTGGTAGCGTCACCTCCAACTCCTAACCCTGGTGACCTCTCAATAATTCAGTTTGAAGGTATTGAAATCTTTAATATTAATTTTTCTTTTCAATTTCAGAAGTCCAATCCACCACAAAACAATATCCAATGGGACCCTTTGGCCCAGAAGTTATAATAAATTGTATACAAAGCTTACATAAGCTGACTCCAACCACTGTTTTAGTAAAACTGAACGAGCTTTCTCCAACGAAAACTGATCCAGAGCGTCCATTTTTTCTACCGAAACAAATTAAGAATATTACTTTCAAGCTAGAACTCAATACGGCTCCTGCAAACTATGATCTGACAGAAACCGCAAGACTTGTACAATTTCTTCGTCCGATAATCGACGAACTTCAAATCTATGATAATCTTTGCAAATATAATGTTCCGTACTACCTCATCTTGCCAAACAAAATGCCAAATGTCCGCCAGTTGGTCGTAGTTTACAACGATGATGATTGTTTTGTAAACTATGTCTTACGTCATCCTGGATCATTTCCACATCTTGAAAGCTTCAACTTTATTGGGGGAGAGGGTAATGTTAAAAAGGGGAAAGTTTGCGAACATTTAAAAAAACATTCAGACAGGTTTCAAAAATGTATGTAGTGAGATGTAAAATCTGAACATTTTGTCAATTTACTTTTACATGTATTACATCAATTTAATAGTAAAATTGCTTTATTTTATTCTTTTAAATGCACTACGCATAACATGAGCAGTCCGTCCTTTTCGTTGCCATTTTATTTTATTTGATACCTTTTATTTTGTGAAATAAGAAGTAAATAGAAACGTTTCCATAAGCGCAACGGGTGACATTACAATTTTGACATGAATTAAAAACATGCATATTACAATAAATTTTAACGATTTAATTATTAAAACTAAGTTGAAAATTTTAATCTCCCAGCATTTCAATTACATACTGCATACTGGGATATTTTTTACGTGTCTATTAACGTTACATTACCAAACAAAAATAAGCTTCTGATGCAAAGGTTTTATAAGTTAGCAACAGCGAAAAGTCACACCCCTTCAAATCTTGGCCCAATTACGGTGGCATTTCCTTCATCGAATATAAAGAAATGTGTGCCACAAACACAAATAACGAGCTGCACTTGTTTATCTTCAAGCATCAAAAAATAAACCTTCCTGTGGAATTACAATAAAATCAATTGTTTCTGTATATTCTGCAAATACCAGACTTCTGTGTCTGAAAGCGACATACAAATATTGACTTATTCTCCACTTTGCACCATCCTTAATAGAGGAAAGTGTTGTATAAAGGAGGACGTTGGCCAGTATTGCGTAAACAGTGAAGACTAATATTGTGAAGCACGGCGATAAATAGGCACAATGTGTTTACAAAGTTCATGAAGCCATTCTGTATTACAATGAATGGAATATCAATGATTTTCTGCTTACATGATACACAGTGAAATGGTATGGAAAATCAACAATGTTGTAGGTGTCAGTTGAAAGTGAGAGAGACGACGACCGACTCATATTTTATGATTGGGTGGCTAATAAAAAACATGAATCAAACTGTTTGAGGCTTTTGTTTATTCTTTTAATCCGGACATTGATAAGCAGGAGAATGAGCAGTGTAGTGAATCCGGACAGTGAATCCGGACATTGATAAGAAGGAGAATGAGTAACCAATTTCACACCACCAAGTGTTCTCTCTTGCGTCATTACGAAATCGGCTTCACCTGTACAATTAACCCAGGAAATTTGCAAAGATTTCTCAGTGTATTCCTCTAAAGAAAATTGATTTTTTAAGATTAAAGTTGTTCATGGACAATCTTTGATTTTTTAATTTTTTCTAAAATATGGATCCTAACGATATTTTAAAATGCCTTAAAGACCAAGATACCCAGCAGAATATGATAAAGTTCAATTCATTGGTAGGGATTTTGGAGCAATCTATAAGAGAGAACGGACCGCATTCAAGTTGTGCCAAGTTGATTGATACGTTGGAAATTCAAGCTAATTCCCAAGGTAAGGTAGAACTAGTTGATTTTGCATTTATATAATTTCAATAGCATTTGATTTTGCAGCCCAAGACCTGTTAAAACAACCGATACCATTATTATCAAATACCCAGGCGAATCAAAATCCCATTCCTGTTGAAAACTTTGACATTGAGCTACCACCTTCTAGGAATTTACTGTTCCCTTCTTCTAAAAAAAGGCGTGCAAAATACACGGCAATTTTTTTCTTTGTAATCGTCCTTGCTACCTGTATAATGTCCTGGAAATCAAAACATCCAATCTCCCGAAAACCTCGGGACACACTGAACTCATCCTGTACAGACAACGAACCTCAAGGTAATGGCCTCAGCTCAATGATTCTTACAACAGCCGAACATGCCCAATGGAATTTCTGCTTTAATTTGGCCACCCCTAAAACTGCAGTGCTTGATGGCACAGAAATATTTGAAAACGAAGAATTTCTAAACCATGTACAAGTCCGTTGCGAGAATCATATCAAAGTTTTGCAGATTTCTGTACAAATCACTCGCCCACAATTGCTAAGACTTTTAAATAAGTTGGAATGTATCACAACTTTAAAATTTGTGGGAAGGTATGGCGGAATTATTGTAGAAAAAGAAACTGCAGCATATGCCAAAGATACGGCAAACATTGGAGGATCCAAGATTGCGTTGGAAACGGTAGAATTTGATCATATATCTGAAGCATTTATTCCTGGGATTGTGGTAACGCTGGAAGAATTAGGATCGGGGGGACAATTGGACTATCTTCGTTATCTCTCTGATATCAAATTTACTTGCGTATGTTTGGATAGAATAATATCACGACAAATTGGAAGCATCGTTAACGCCATTGCGGCAAATGCAGTTGATGGTGGTGAATATGACCCTGTCGTTGTCGCTTGTGGGGCTTCGCGAGGAGTTGATAATTGCAATGAGTTGAAGCTAAATGAAGAAATTGTGAATTTGGAAAAGTTGAGTACTGCTTGCGGGTAAAAGGGAACTGATTGACATGATGGATTTTGTTTAAACTTGAAAACATTAATTAAAGAAATTCTACAATTTTAGTAAACACATGTAAAACAAATTTATTTTCTAGTTATTAACTCTCCCATAGCTATGTAGCAAGCACAATTTTATTTATTGCAGTAATTTTGCAAATAATATCTGCTAATTACAGTTTAATCCACTACCATTACATTTGCATAGTATGATATACTGTCTATGATGCAATTGAATCGGCTAGATCATTACGACTCACTAATTTCCTTCCGGCAGTTTCTCTCCGGAAATCAATTCCGTCGAATTCTCAAATTTCGGTATATCTGCTGTCTTTAAATCCGCTCTCAAATAGAATGACCCATGAGCCCTAATAAAGTATCGATATCGATTCAAGATCATCTTTTCCATGTCATCTGAGAATGGTCATTTCACTTACGTTGGAGGACACGAATCACCCATTGCAGCCTCATTTTGAGTACCCTTGCATTTGCACTTATCAGCCACAAAGGATTCCCAACTCTCACAGTCACAGGCGGGAAAAGCATCAAAATTTACGATTGAGGAGGCGAAAAGGGCCCAACACCTCGAGTGACTGCAGCTTGCAATGTCTATGTTGAGAATAAGTGTGTCTGTAATTATATGTAGCTAATGATGGAAAGTGATTAAAACCAATTTTACCATCGGATAATGCCTCGCATCTTGGCTGAGACCTTCCACCGTTTGGATAAAAGTCTATAATACAAATCAAATTGAAATTGTATTAAAGTTTGTGTAGGAATTGATATGTTTAGAAAAACTTAAAAGACTTCATACCTGCATGCCCCATTTTGGCTATTGTCCCAAATATTTGCATGTTGCAATGAATGTTCTGTTTCGACGAGAAATGTTAGATACGTATTTAATAGGCAGTTAGCGTGATGACGGATATAAAAATGTTGCGGAACTTTGATCCGTGAATGCGTGAAATTTCATGAAATTATTCAACGGCGCAGTTTGCAAATTTTTGCAAATTCAGCATAGGCACTAAGAATTCTACATTTCACGTCCCTAGGTCAATTTTTCTCCAAGTTCGTCATTTTGGGCGGTAAAAGTCAACTTTAACGAGTCAAAATATACTTGGGCAACCAATTTTTTCTAGTTGCGCCAATATTAGCTTACGATCACTAGGACTCATTCCAAGCCTCTGATTCTGACAACTAAGGCTACAGGCACAGACTTTTTCCTCCTGAATGTAATAAGTGATTGTATTCAGGAACTAAATGAACAATAAAATGTTGTATTGTTCATTTAGTTGCGAAACGGGAAAGAAATTTCCAAGTTTTTAAGTTTAAGGAAACGCCACGCTTGCCACAAACTGTGACAAATTTTTTTTACAGAATTTCACGTCGCTAAGACACGTCATAATTTCGCTAACTGCCTTGTAGCTGAATAGCATTTTAGATGACGTTCAAACAATACATCTACGAAATTTGCATCTCCTTCGTCCAAAATGTACTTGACGTCCTCTGGACCATCCGACGAGCCGACCAACTTGTCAAGAAAAAGGTCAAACAAGGGTCCCGCTGGATCAAGACCTAAACACAAACAACAAAATAACACATTCTTCTAAGATCGACTTTATTCATGTTAATTTACCCGTTATACGCCCAAGTTTTTGGCCACTTTGTTCTTTAAAAATCCGGCCTGCAATCCCAGATGCGTGGCCACCAAGACTGAAGCCTAGAATATATTATTGAAAGACGACGGCTGAGCGAAATATTGCTACATTACTACTATTAATTGCAAATATTATTCATACCAATAATATGCGTCTTGTTTGTCACCAAATTTCCATTCTTTTGCAAATTATACAAAAATTCTGCAGCCTTTTTCCCCGCTGTAATTACCCCTGCGGCTGCCGTCGGGTATTGAATTGTTCTAGTGAT
>JAQIWQ010000781.1:0-13899 GCA_034695825.1 Folsomia inoculata
GCATATTGAAACTCCAGCCATGTTCGAGTTCATCTGTAAAATTACTTTACATCAATATTTAATGTATTCCCTTTGGAAGTACTCTGGGTTATTTTATACCTTTGATTTATGCTGCATTACATAAAGGTGGGAGTTGTCCAGAATAAATTGGACAATCCTCAAAAATTCTCCCTTATGCATCCACAAAACCTTTGGCGCAGTAATGCAGACGAGAAGGGTAGCCCATTCTGAAGCCATTTGAAAATATTTCCCAGGATGGGTGTTTTTATTCAGTTGTTTATAGGGATATGCAATTATATCCGAGTACACAAAGCTGAAAATTGTCAGTGCGTGGACAATACAGCATAAAACCTATCAGGTTGAAATGTTTAATATTACCCAGTGATATAGGTAGACCTAATTCCGGAATGCAATGTACCTGTTGGAGTTTGTTGGTGTGCATTTTCACAGAGCCTGCAGCGCCACTGGGTTGCTGTGGGTCAATTTCAAACTTGAATCGGAACGGTGCAAATGCCGTGTAGTAGAAGAAATCAAATAATATTTTGATGAAACGTGCACTCCTGGGGATACAGCAGGTTGATGATATGACTGGTTTCTCAAAGTAACCAACGTTGGAAATTGTCTTTACTTTTATTTTCTTGGAAATTTCCATAGCAACAAGTGGGCATAGGTAAGGCCCGGTTCAGAAAAGTTATTCCAAGCCTTATCACATTCCCGTTATCTGTACGAGTACGAGGTAAAATAATATTTCGCTTCGCTTTGGCAGACACCGAATATTACTGTTTAATATGGCATTAACGATTTTCCCGTATGTTTCTAACAACGGTGATAATCACTTACAGTATCGCATGATCCGAGAAAAGTCATAACGACACGCAATTAATTTTATAAAATGTCCAGGGTTCGATGGAGACACTGTGTTTTTCATGTTCTGTGTTTTTCGTGCAAGAAATGAGGTTTTTTTCTGTTCAAAATCGTTACATATAAACATTCCATCTTCTTCAATAATTGCACCGATGGGTGGAGCAAAAAGTACTGATATGAAATATTCTATTAACTCCGCTCCCTATTGGCTCCCATCACCATCATAGCGATGATGACAAGTACTCGGATACCCCTCACCTGTATGGGCTGGCATGCTATTTTTGTAGTCTTGCTTCGGTTGTTATAAGTAAGACCTGGCTTTACATGTTTTTAATATTCTTAATTACTATGAATGTTGCTTTCTCTGCTCTTTCGGTTGGCACAAGACACGAGTTTACATATTTTTAATACTCTTAACGACAATGAATGTTGGTATCACTTCTCTTTCGGTTGACATGATATTTTTCTTCTGTCATGCAATAGGTGTGGCCAATTCCAGTGCCATGCATAATGAAAACTTTTAACAAAAAAAACTAAGGGGAGGCTGCTCCAGCGAGCTGTGCAGCCTCTCTTGTCTTGGTGAAGTACTCTAATAATTAAGGTACTACTAGTCCGCGCCAGCACCTCGATGGCCTTTGTTAGCTATTTCTGGAGTTGTACGAATAAATCCACTTCAATTCTGCTATTAATAACCTTAAATGTAATAATAATGCTAAAATCAATCAGATAAATGTGAGATTAATTTTCTGTGATGTAAAAGTTTTAGAATTGGATTTTTATTATAATTTCCCTAAATTGTCCAAAATTCCTATGCTGGAGCTTTTGGGGATAAATAATCCCGCTTTAATCATTTGAGGCCGTTTCAATTTAGTAACAATGATTTTTCTGTGCTTATCTGAAATTCCGAAGCGGGACAACAATTAACTTAAACAATCAAAAATGGCTGATGGGCATTCTCAGTTACCTCATCGTATTCAAATGCATTATCTGCATTTTTGTCTAACAAAATCCCATGATTACAATTTAAGTGCATTTTATTACTAAGTAGATAGATTGGTATGTGAAGTTTGCTATTCCTTCTCTGTAACACAGCATTGCCTCCTTGTCTTTTTAGAAGAACAACATTGGCACTTTTCTGTCTATCCTTAGAACAAATTACCTGGAGGACAAATCCAAGGAGGAATTAGGGTGAAGTGAAGGTGAATAAGCGTTCATTTTTCTTTATGACGCTCTGTGCTTTATCGAATCCTATTTAGTGCCGCCCTGTATTCCTACCTGCGAACAATTCTGTCATCAGTATTTTAAAATTGAACATTGTCTATTAACCCTAATTTTACTGTCTATGCTAGAAAACACCCAAAGTCGTATTGCCCGTGGAATTTTTAGTCATTGTGGATTAAAAGTCTGACGTGGACAGAAAATTGAAGCCGTTTTAAATTAAAGCTTATTGGGTAAAATATAATTTCCATGTGGTATTTGGAAGTTAAGGTATATATTGTCTGATTTAAATGTGTGTAGGTCTGAAGAATTTATTACCGAGGACTATAGCAATTTATCCCCAAATATCTCACGAAAACTTTTGGTATGTCTTTTCATTTCATAAGAAATAAAAACTTATATAATACAACTTGATTTAGTCCGAGCCAGTAGGTGCATAATCTGTCTACTATTTCAATAACCATCGGTCAGAAATTTATGGGATTTTGCAAAATTCTGTTATATTAGTTTAAAAATATGATAATATTCGTACAAAATTAGACACCACGATGACCAAGAACATGTAAATATTTCCTCTCAGTGGTACATGAATAATTAAGCATAGGAAACTACAGGTAAAATCCCATTGATACCAAGCTTGCCATAGCAACAAAAAAATGGAATAGCAGGCAATAAATTCAAACGCACGCAAACAATTACATAGCATTTATAGGCACAAATATTGTGCACAGAAACCAGTGTGGGTCACGGTCCGCCCTGGTACAACCGAAATCATATTTTGACTTCATATTTATTCTAAACTCAGCTAGCCATCATTTTGCCGTACTTGTCATAGTTTTGTTTTGAAGGACTGCAAAGGGCTTACCAACCATTAAAGCAAAAGGCCAAGTACCATCCCCTTTTGCTTTGTTGAACTACTCTTATCATTAAAATACTAATAGTTTGCGCCAAGTCCTCCATAGTTTTTTTGTTAGTTTTTTCATTTCTCGAATTCTAATTCTATACGAATAAATCCTCATCCATTTTGATATTAACAGCCTTGAACGTTATAATTATGCTAAATCAATCTGAGAAATTTGAGATTAATTGTCGGAATACCTAAAGGATCACACTGCAGGATTTCACGTGAAACCATAAAACAAAGTGTATTCTTTATTGATACCATATGGACAGATTTTGACCTTCTTCGAATTTAACCATTAAATCTCTATTGTAAAGCATTGTAAAATTTCAACTTCATCTGATAATTTGTCCTTATCGCGTCATAGAAAGGCATAAACACAACGTGTACTTAAGCCCCGACTCGGGCTGATGATTCGCTTTAGTAATTCATCAATTTGCCTAGGTATGTTAATAAGACTATAAATAACAAACGATACACTTTGTAGAAGGCGAGTTTGGGGAACTGTACGGTTAACACTGCAACGACAACGACGGAAGGAGTCATACCAACCGTGACTGACATCACACTGAATCCAAGCAGATAGACAACTTTCAAGGTCGAAAGCGTTTCAAATATATTCCTATGAATCGTGCGAGTTTATTTACATTGTGACTGTACCCAGATCTACCTTACATAATGTCCACCATAATCAAGTATACAAGTCGCATTATTTTTATTCTAATATTTTTGATTCCCGACGCAATATCGGAGATGGTGGGAAAATATGAGGGCACCCCTAACATAAAATCCCTACTAGCAGATGTCGAGGGTTGTGACTTGTACATTGTTCGGAATGGACTACAACCCAGCAACTTAGAACTTCTAAATTACATACCCCTCACAATATTTGACGCACAACCGCCCTTATTCTCGAAAGACCATTTCGCTATTGAAACAACATAGTGGAAAGATCCTCGTCGTTTGTTTGACCTAAGCAGAGTTCGGGTTGCGTTTTGTAGACTAATTTATGTCACCATTCACGATAATGCCCTAGATTGGGATTGGGAATATCAAACAGGTATTGCCACAAGTTATGGCTATCGATATCGGGGGTTTGACTCATATAGTACAAAACCATATCACAATATATTCCAATTTGTGTATTCTCCAAGCAGAAAGAACACACAACTCTTGCTACGCGAATTCAAATATTATGGAGAGTATGGATTGGCTTCATTTTTTAAAAGGTATGGAGGGGGTAGAGGGCTTCATGGTGTAGATTTCCTCTGCGCCATCGTCATGTTGAATGATGGAAAATTGCAGCTCTGTATTTTGATGCAAGGATTCAAAATCCTTCCCTCACCTCAGTGCCTGCCCCCGAGAGAAGAGCAAAACATTCTGCAAATTTATCACCAGAATAGGAAATCTCCAAAACATTCTTGGCAAGATTCATGCAAATTCTTTAAGGGGGATAAAGGTACCCCTTGATTTATTTGAATATCCCCAACTCGAAAACCCTTTCGACTCATCGTCCCACCTCTATGTTGATTTGTATTTGGTGCAGGCTGTGTTTCGGAAGGCCAATTCATCTTTCTTTTCAACCACAGAACCGGGAGGAAATATGTTGTACATAGGTGGATCTCTTACTTTTACGAATATGATTTATATTGAATTAAACGGCTGGGAATTTCTTACATGTTATAAAACCGAGAAAATTACTTTTGGTTTCTATCTCACGCCATTTGAGCCAGAGTTGTGGTTCTCTATAATCGCAGTAGCTGCTCTTCTCGTGATTATTGTCCAAGTCTACCTGGCAGCTTCGTCAAATGTCGAATTCGCATTTTGTCCCTGGCTCTTCATTTTAGGGTCCAGGTGTGAATTGATAATTCTTGGAGGTGAAGAGACGCTTCAGGGTAATTAGGTGACAAAGTGAATTTCAGACCTATTTTGTCATATCAATATGGTGGGATCAAGATTAAAATAATCGTTTAAGTCTCTGGTTGTAATCACAATGTGTTTAAATGCTTGATTCTGATTTATTTAGTCTTTGTTTAATACAAATTGGTTCTTTTTGTAATGTTCTATTTTAATGTGAAGTTAAGTCCTACTAAAGGGTTTTACGATTTAACGTAGTACGTATAACTGGAAGAGTTTATAAACCGTCAAAAAACCGAAACCGAAGCCATATTAAGCGTATCAAGGAAATTCGCACAATGTGATAACAGGATACTTGTCGCAATAAATATCTATCCAATCTCCCGAATTTGCATCAATCCCAAGACAATTCCATTCTCGTCCGCCTTCCTCCTCCGAATAGGGAGATCCCGGGTACCAATTTGTATAACTGAATTCTCCAC
Organism: Folsomia inoculata; assembly: GCA_034695825.1. Taxonomy (NCBI): domain Eukaryota; kingdom Metazoa; phylum Arthropoda; class Collembola; order Entomobryomorpha; family Isotomidae; genus Folsomia; species Folsomia inoculata. Next base: position 5,323 of record JAQIWQ010000781.1, read on the forward strand.
CAGATCTCATCCATCTCCATTGGCCCTCTGTGAATATGTCTGTTCCGGCTATGTTTATGTATGTTTTCCATCCTATATTCAAAATAAAATTAGGTTGTTGGTAAAAAAAGAACTGGTACTAAATGCGCTAATTTTAAACGATGTGCATTCTAGATGATGGAAGTGAAATTCAAAATACCCACCCAACAATGGCGCCATATTCATCAGGAATTGTTGCTCCTCTTCGTTTTCAATAGACGCCATGTAGAATCCCGCCTTGTGACAATGTTCTAGACTTTGGATCCATGTGGACTAGTAGTAGGATTACATAGATTTAAGGATTTCCTTTAAATTTATAATAATCCAAATTCTTACGTTTTGGTTATTTGATTCCCAATAAAATCTTTTATCACCGACTATTCCAACTAGGATAAAGTCCATTGTCCCAACACGAACAGAAGGGTTATCTTGATTGATGGCATTTCCGTGGACATCATAGGCCGATAGCCCTATGTAAAGGGTAAAATAATCTAATGGATGTTTAGTTTCTACTTTTTAATTTTTACCAGCCAATAACAGGAGCAAGGGTGTCAAGTTCCTCATTTTAATTGCAAGAATGACTTGTCTAATTGTATTACGCGTTGGTTTTTAGCAGTGCAATTTCTTATCTGATTATGAATTGCGATTAAATTAATGATTCTGTCAGTCGTACATAACATAAGTTTGTCAAGTGTCAATTAGTTATATACGTCATGCCATTACACAATTTAATTTAGATTAATAACATGTTTAATTTACTTTACAAGGGGATTTTAATTGGCCAAGTAAAATCCGTAATCATTTACGTATGTGATCTGATCGTCAACGAGCATTAATCGTAAATTACATCAACATAATATTCCTGATGCCAATATTTGCGGAGAATGAAAGTCTTCTTGAACATTTTAAATTCAGAACAGTTAATGAATTACATCAAAGTTTGGGTTTGATGTACAATTTTGAAGAGTTTATTTAGTTGTTACCGTATCGAATTTATGTTATATTAATCTAGAATAAGTTAAGAACCCACATTTTCCACAAGTTCAATCCAGATTTAGTTGAATCAACATTTAAAGTCGTTTAAAGAAGTGGGGTAAAAAAGTACATTTGAGCTACTGCATCTTCGTCAATATTTTGTGAGGTTTGGAGGTAATTTTTCACGACCTTTATTGCCGTGCCCTGCAATGGGGACATTGGCGTTGTTTGCACTCTTTGACATTGTCAACCCATTGACGCGGGTGGGGGTCATAGCCACCTAAAGCCCAATGAGGTTTCCGGATGTTTTTGGTGGTGCTGCAAAAACTGCGACTGCCATCATGGAGCAAAAATTTCAAGCATATAAATGCTGATGAAAAAAATCTTGGTGAATTGATATTCTAAAATAAAAAGCTTCAAATTCGTCCCACCAAAACACAATGCAACTTATTTTATCCCGAAAAGCATGCCCATATTTGTGAATCTAAAACCTTTAAAAAACTAGGAAATTTTGCATTTACAAAACCGCTTTTAAAAGCGCTTAGTAACAATGCATGCAAATTTCTTGCAAGCCAATTACACTAACCGAATTAGTTTTGAAATTAAATTTAAAAATACTAATTCATCTTTCCAATATTTATACCATGTCATAAAAGACCCTATTTCATACATGGCGAAAATTGTCCTTTATAATTCGTTGTAAGAACTCGTTTTACGCTATATACATACACTAATTGGCTGTAATATGCTTTAAAAAAATGTACTAAAAAAACCACCAGGAACGACACTCTCAGCGTTATACTATACTACACTACGTGGGAACATGTTCTTTAAAATTGCTCCTTTTAATTAAAAATTGCCATTGTTACCATAAAAACCAAATAAATTCCCTCTTGAAAAAAGTTCTTTCTTGGCTAGGTTAACCTTCAAGCCAGTACATACATATCAATACATTAAATCATTCATACATTAAATAAACAATAAAAATTCTAAATAAATAATTAAATAAATAATTAACAATAAATAATTAAAATTTGCATAAGAAAAATGCATATGCAAGTAACCCTTCATAGAGAATTCGCCTTTTGTCGGGTAAAAGTAATATTTGCATCTCTGCCCGCGTTTGCTCATTTCTCTTCTTTCCGGCTGCGGTATTTATTTATTCTTATTGCACTAAAAACAACAAAATCAAATATAAACACAATTTAAATATTAAATCAAATAATTAAAACGTCACATTCGTTGTACAGAAAAACGGCAAGATAATTCCTTGTGAGTTTATGTTCAAAAAACACTTGCAAGTAGGGAAAAAGGAGTAATTAATTGTAATTTAATTAACCAATACTTGACTTGAATCAGTGTGTCGTAAAATCAGGTAATTCAATTTTAAAATGTAACATGAAATCTAAATTATAAAAATTATAAGTGTGTGCAATTTTTTCAAAAAAGTGCAAAAATGTGTGTAAAAACTGGTATAAATGGCAAAAAATTCTAAATTTTTACAATTTTTATTACATTTATTTCCAGGTGTCAACAATTTCAAGGAGCATTAATTTATCCACAATGATGAGTGACCCCATACTTTTAGCGTTATCACAAGGGGAGGTATAAAATGTCAATTACAAATTCAATAAATTATCTTACCTTGACCCTTGACCTCTCTCTATACATAGATACTGGGAACCATATTCCTCCACCTCCCTGTCCCCTCTCTCTTATCATGTTCACTAGTGTCTTCTTCCTGGACAAATGAGGCCATGAAACAACTAGAAAAGAAATCGCTCATCCGTCTCGACTTTACAAAACTGCTCCACTACAAGGAGCTTATCGCCTTGAAAGCCGCCCGTTTAGGTCAACACACCCCACGCCCCCACAAAATGATAAGCTTCACTTTGGGGGGAAATCCTATTTCAGACTTGACAAACGAGGAAAGCAATGATTTGATTACTGTTTTAACCTTTTTAAGTCCAAATATTAAGAGGCTGTCCCTAGAGATGTTGTATCAAGGGAGATATTGTGTTCGGTAAACAATTATTTAAGAAATATTTAAATATTTCTAATTATTAATTAAAAATGCTTTCAATTCCAGGATAATAAGTCCAGAAACCTGCTCAATGATCCTCCCCCTTCTCCCAGACATTCAAGAATTGCAAATCAAATTGGACTCGAAACGTAAAATTTCCCGTCAGAAAATTCCACCCCTTTCAAAAATCCAAACCTCCCTCCCACCCGCGGACCTTTGGAATTTGCCGCGCTTAGAAGCGGTATCCCTCGCTTTGGACGCTTATTACGAAAATGCACCTAAAAGTCATGTCAAAGCATTTGCCAAGAGGATCATTTCCCTTTCCCCCAACATTACGAAATTATCCATTACAAAACCAGACCCAGAGAAGTCGAACCTTTTGCAAAATAGTGTCGATGACCCAAATTTGGCACGAATTCTAAGCAGCAACTTTGACCTCATCCCCTTCGTATTGGAGGAAATGGGGGAAAACCATCAAATTCAAAATGTCCAAGTCTGTACGACTACTACAGCCAGATATTTGATGCAAGGGGGTGGGGGTGGGGGTGGGTTTCCATGGCTGACAAAGCTCCAAATGGAATTGGACAATGCCAATATCGACGCCTTGAAGGTTTTGACCAATTTTGGACATCAATTAAAACATTTGACCATTTCCCTCAATAGTGGGGCTAGGAAGGAGGTTCTCATCCCTACAATGGAAAGGCTCAAAACTTTTGGTAGATAAATGACTTAAAAACTTTACCTCCATTTTCCTGGATTTTTAACAATTTTAGTCCTTTTCTCTAGAATTATGGACCTCCCCCGCAATTGCTGGGTGCAGATTTCACACAATACAACTGTCCCAAGATAAGGATGCCTACCCCATGCTGGAGGACATTTTCATCCTATCCAACAATGTCTTTACTCTGCACCAACACTTTCAGAACTTGTTTCATGTGCAGATTATTCGCACAGCACCAACACCTCGAGGTCAAAGTCGAAGTCAAAGTCAAGGTCAAAGTCGAGGTCAAAGTCAAAGTCGAGATCGAATCGAATCAGCACCATCTCCATCATTTTTGACACCACTCCCCTCCCTGTCTCGCATTTTGATATCCATACCTTGGACAGAGATTGAAAAAAATCAGCCAGAAATATACACCGAGCTTCGATTACCATTCAAGAATTCCCCCACCAGGGTCAAATATGACTTTAAACCTTATCATTCTTCCGGATTCGGGACTAAATTTTAGACTTGAAAAATAGTGTTAATACAGGATAAATATGCATTTATTCGATGGGAGATCACAGTTTTTTAACGTGTACAATTTTATACCAAGAATGACACGCGTTACCTATACCAAATTGGGGTAGGTTATTGTAGCTAAAATTTGTACAAGTTCAGTTTACTACCCTACTAAATACATTCCTCTTTAAAGCTCGGCTCGGCTGACTGAAGTCGATAATTTCCTCGATATGTTAGATGACAGTGCGTGGTTCATTTTTTTTATCTATCATATTTTTTATCTAGATTATAATGAAGTGTTTTTTCTATTACTTTAAATGTGACTCAGTATTGAGATCGTGTTTACATATTATATACTAAAGTCACTTCTAATAAAGATTGAATTGAATTGCTCAATTAACATGTTCCATTTTAAAAGGACAAATATCACTCAAACTAGACACCACATAAATAAATGCCTGCATTTATTTAACAAATGCACCAACCAATTAGCACAGGACAAGGTGCATGTACCAGATTTAGACTCTAAAATTCACTAGAAAAATGCATTTTGTGACGATGATTAATCCTTCATCTTCATGAATGTCAAGAGGTGCATCCGCTCATTTTCTGCTTCTGCGACGTGGTCTCGTTTCATTGTACGAAGGGATTTCAAATGTCTCGCCATTCCTGCGACCATGCCACGTACCCTGGGGGAGGGAGGGAGGAAGGAAAGATTAGTTCAATATTGCAAATATTTGGCAAAATATGGCATAATATGGGGAAAATGTGCACCCACCGTCTCCAAAAACAAGCACCGATTTAGCCAAGATTGCCTCGTCATCTCTCCCCCAGGTCCTATGTACCGGGATAAAATGTCAAATCCGGTTCGCATCAGTTTTACTGCAAAAGGGACGACTCGTATATTTTGGTGGGTTCTTTGTGAATTGGCTGCACACTGTCTAGTTAAAGGTCCAAATATATTATCAACATGTGTAATTAATGATTAAGGTGACCACCACCTCCAATCTACCCGTCGACCTCTTCCTGTATGATGGGGGAAGGGGTTATCCCAATAAATATCCGTCTTCATTTTGTGCTTTGGGTGACGACTCTTGTTGAGTCGAAAATGCTCGTTCACCTCTTCATCTTGACCTCCACCTCCACCTCCACCTTGACCTTTACCCTTACCTTGACCTCCACCAACACCACCTCCAGAAGCAGCCAAAAATCGACAAGTAGAGAACTTATTCCCCTTTGTAATCCTTGTAGTAAAACCTCCAATATTATAGCAAAGTATGAAATAAATCATTATTAAACACAGTATAAATAAATTTAGATTGCTCCACATGCTCGGTTGAATTTTCGTTGTCCATGAAATACATTAAGTCGCACAATTGGCGAAATTTTATCATAATATTTCTGGGCTTCAAGCAGTTTGATATTTTTTTTAAAATTAATTTAGTTTGTTTGTGTCTTTTTAATACATGTGAATAACCTAGAAATTTGCAACTTTGTGATAATGGAATAAATCAACACTTGAGTCATGGTTATTTGACTTTAGTTGGGGCAAAACTAATAATGAGTGACTGCATTTAACATTACCAAGTTTTTGTAAGGCTAAGCCTAACTGAATATTTCCTTTAAAAGGGTGATAAGCCCTTCAGTCAAAGCGGCTTATCCTAACGAAAAAGTGTCTAAACAGAAAATGCAAAGCATTCTAAGGTCATGGGTCCAAAAACTTTACATTTACTGTCCTAAAATGACTTGTAAACTTTCATATCGGGATTTGACCAACACCCCCAAGGCATTTATTTGTAGTGCATGTTATCTGAAAGTGTAATACAACGGCTAATCAAGCGTCTTACAAAGTGAATCAGGATAAAGGTTAAGAATTGAAATACATGTTTCTTTCTGGTTATCAACAGCTACATGGTTACCATTATTGCCATCACTGATAGCTTGTGCAAAGCTTTATGCATTTGTCGCCACTTTCGTGCATAAAATCCGTTTTAACAAACATTGTTTTGATGTTAAAATGTCTAGTGTATAATTTTTAATTAACCTTAAAATGTTTACAAATGTAGCAGTGTTTACTTACAGAATTTCTTTAATGTTCTTGTTCTACACGATTCCATACATTTCTTGTACATGGCACTTTAATAAGACTGGTTTGTTGTGTATATCATAATCAATGTCAACAACGATAAAATATAATGACATTGTCCAGGTGAGGGTTCAACCTCGCCACCAAGCTTTTATTAACGTCTTTAAAATCTAATAAAATGTAAAATTATTTACTCATCAATTAACTTAACTAATTATACTTATTATTAGTATACAAATACATTTGAAAGAAATGAATAAATCAAGGCTATATACAGAGTGGGCAAAAATTGGCTTTACAAGGTAGCGCAGGAAAAGCGGGTGGGAATTTCCATGGGGAAAATAATTATCACTATGACTATTATTCTTTTTTGAGTCAAAATTAATTTTCTCCCCAAAGCTTCCTATGATACCTTGTAAAGCTCATTCCTGAAAACAGTGTAAATTAATACAGTTAATAAGGATATTAGCGTAGATGGATTCATTTCTAGCATAACTTAAAGTATTCAGTACTAGCAGACATTGTACAAACAAATCGGATAGTTGACCAACACTACGACATATCTTATGTGATTATTTTTAAAACATTTAGTTTATAAGTGTAACCAAATTTCCTTAACAGCCGAAAGGAAAACGATAAGTAATCATCAATTGGGCTGCAATGTGAACTAAGTGAACAAATCTGCCTATCTCTTTCTGACTAATTTCGAGTAAAATTTGATTCCGGAGGCATAATGGACTTACGAATATGTTCCGAAATTATAATTGAATTATATTTGGGACATAACGTCAACGTTGTGATGATATGGATGCAACTGGAAGCCATTGTGCAACAAACCAACTATCTCATATTACTTAAATGAGGGTTAACATTGAATTTTTGCAAACGTACTTTTTTGGCCTCAGATTATTGCAACTGTCTGCGTTCTAATCAGAATGAATGGATATACGTTGTCTTAAATCAGGGATTTGCAAATAGGAATAGGGGTAAATGGAAAGTCCAAAATTGTTGAGATGCTCACAGTTATGCACTACAAACTATCCGCACACCACTTCACGAAAACAAAATTAAACTCGACAAAGCCTCTTGAGCGATATGATGAATTTGTTTGCACAAACCAATTTTGCGTCATGTAGTAAATATTAATGAGTACAAAAACAAGATATATTTTGAGAGATTATTTAAACCTAAAAGTTACTGTGCAATCAACTTCACAAAAAATCAAAGCTCGTCCACGTCAACTTCTCGTTCAACCGATCGTAACCCTACCATTGCAAAAACAGGAGGAGAGACAAATAAAGCCAACGAGAAAAAGGAACTGATTGGAGCTAAACATTGTACGCTGAAGCCGTTATAATTCCTTCGGCGTGCGTTACTGCTATGGGAAGTTCATTAGTTGGAGAGAAAAGTCGAGTTTCTGGCAGCCACCCAACCAGCTGTTTACCCCCGATCCTGCTACTATGCCGTTCCCCTACTCAAAAAAAGTTTAGAGCAGGGCGGCAGAAGGGTTATGCACCTCCAGAAAATGCTATCATGAAATTAAATAAATTAAAAATTCTTGCCTAAAACCTCCACTAGTGTGGTGGTAGGGGTCAGGTGGGACAAACTAAAATTACGGTATTAAATGTTACCCAGCACCCAGTACGCTTATAGTTAATCATTTCGTGATTGTACAGCGTTTATTACGCTTGCCTGTGCATACATAATAATAATTTATCAATCAAATATGAATTGGTACTTTGAACTGATATTTGTTTCTTAATTTATCATGGCTGTCGTTCTCAGGTCATGCAGTAATTAGACACGATGAAAGTACCCAGTCCAACAACCGTAGGTCTTTACTTGAGATAATAGTGTCCAAGTGAAAGTTCACCATGCTGCAAACACATGAACGATGAGGTGAAGAAAACCAACCATGAACTTTAACAGTATGTTTCCATTCAACGTCCCCAAAAAATAGCACCAGTTTTCCTCGAGAGATTTTATTACACCTTTCACTAGCTCAGGATTGGCATTGTGTAATGTCATACTGAGACTGTAATAATGACTGTCTCAGTAATATTGTTTCTAGTGATTGGATTGGTGACCAAGGGGCAGGCTGTTATTTCCACTCCCAGTGGAGGGCAAAACACCACCACTTCGATCATCACGAACACGAGGGGACAGGTTGGTACTACCACTACCAGTGGAGGGCAAAACATCCTAACCTCGATCATCACTACGACGAAGGGGCAGGGTGGTACTACCACTACC
>JAQIWQ010000782.1:0-13894 GCA_034695825.1 Folsomia inoculata
GCAAGTATATTAATTTATTTTAAAACAAAGACAAAAATACAAAATGAACCGAGTCAAGAGCATATGGTTAGCGATTAATTTAATTTGTATCCAAAAAAATACAACTTGCTCATGGATTCTACCTATCTCTTTTCATTTCCTGTTGCTTCACTTCCTCTTAATCATATTACCAACATTATCATTTACCTTTTCAATTTTACTATATCTTACGCACTTTATCCATCCAAATAAGTACTTTATCCTCTCTTAGTTCAACATTATCTTCCCCCAAATAAGCCATCTTAATTTACTTGAAACAAAAACCTCCTGAAATTTCATATGCATCAGCCCAGTGTAAATTACGTTAAGTAAAGGTCAGCCAGACACACTTTGGTTACAGGTTAATTATTAGCATGGCAGACGTCTTGAAATTACTTATTCCCTTCTTTCTTACATCAATTAGCATTTGCTTACATCACTCACTCACGCTTTAAACATCATTAAATAAATTTTAAAAGGACAAGTAAAATATTGGTTTGGCATGGTGTGTGATGAAACAAGAGCAAGACAAGCTGTCATTATGTAATTTACATGTTGAGTAAGAGCAGATGAACCAAGATGAGATTTACGTGGAAATGAATACTTTTCTTATTTCCTGTCTTTATAACTTTAAGGCGAAAACAGATCATAACATTTGGTTTTGTTTAAAAGTCAACTTTACAACCCTTCTTTATATCCTTCTTTCCATATTAGTATTCAGTTAACTTGAAATGAGTCCAAATCTAATGTGTTTCACTTTATTTTCATGTCGTAATGTAATGTCGACGTCGAACAGACCAGACCAGGGTTTGGTGGTGTTGGACTGTTTAGTTGCTGTCAATGTCCTATTTTGCATTTAAAGTACCATTTACATAGATCATCAACAAACAAGGGCATGTGCGTCAAATGGCAAATTAAACCCAGAACAAATTAGATGCCATTTGATTTTACTATAGTGTTAATACATACATGAAACCTAGGCCTTTAGAAATAATGGGTGTGCATATGCATGTTACAAAATGTGACATTGTAGAAACCCAACCAGGGATCAATATTTGGTTTTGTGATTATTAAGTCACATATTAAGTATTTATTTATTTACTCGATCCTTACACTTTCTATACATTCATCACATTATGCTTATACTATTTCGTTGATGACATTAACATTCCCATTACTTTGTAGCAAACCAACAGCTTGGTTTTGACATGAATACTTAAACCATGGCTAAATACTTGAAGAAACAAACATGCAATTCTTCATCCATAATAAATTTTGTATTTATTCACACTTTCAACTTGTCAGTCTCTGTCTTTTATACTTTTTTCCTTCTTCCATGAATGAGATAAGTGCTGAATAATGCTGTTAAATAAATCATGCAAGTTCAACTTGACTTAAGTAAGCGATGACTAATCTTGGATTGATGTTAAATCTTCTTGAATTGAATTGAATTGCCAAGAAGAGGCCATCGATCTCTTGTTCACTAAACTGTACGTATAATCATTCAGTCTGGGTGTCGTGATGTAAATTTAAATATTTATAAGACTTCATTCAGCTCCATATTCATCCATCTCTACAAAAAAAATCATTTTATTCTTATCCTCCCAGAAGGATTCAAATTAAATTACATCATGACATGAAGATGGTCATTCTTGCTGCATCCCGTATGTACATAATTGCAAATCTGGCTTGGTCTCACTAAACTTATACAAATGCACGAGTACTAAATGACTTTTAACTATATACGAGCCAAGAAAGGATTAAAGACTGGAAGATTACTATGTCTAGCTTAGATATGTAAGTAAATACATTCGTACGTACGTGGCAAAAGTTTTTTATCGCATCATTTATTTTTAAGACTTGTTTTTTGTAAGCAACCCTAAAACCAATTTTAGCAACCATTCCAAATTGAAAAGTGTGAAATATTGGTTAAAGACACTCATAAAATAAAACATCATCATTCATCTAAACCACCCACCCACCCACAAACTTAACGCTCACAACCCTTTCGTGGAAGATTGAGATTTAAATTTAAATTCGTATTCGAATTCGAATTCATAACAGCCAAATAAATACATAGATAAAGCGTAGTATAGTAGATGTATTGTCGGGTAAGGTCTCGGCTGACGTGACGTGTTAGACAGAAAGTTAGAGGAGCATTTAGCATATTCATTCATCCCATATAATAATATGCATTTCCCTTCATCTTCCTTTCCTTTCCTTCATGAAATAAAATAAACTGCAAGCAAAGCATTCTATGTACCAACCAAATCACCCTGACTTGGCTTGGCTTTGACTCAATCTTGCTCTTAAAGAAGTAAAAGGGGATGAGATGATGATGATGATGACAATCGTGCCATGCCATAAGTACTTAGCTTCATCTCATTTGCATGAATCGGGTCGGGTATAAATATATACAGAACAGGGTTTACGTTTGTTGGTGAATATTACAAAACCAAATTGTTTTTGAGCTTTGAACTCAACTGAACATGGTATATAACTTTCGGTTTTATGAGATGCATGCACAAGTCTTTATTGCACAATACAACACAATGGCTTCAAATGTTTGGTTTATATACGATAAAGAAAATCGGAAATGTGCTTTGCTTTAGTTTAACACAGGTCTACTGGAAAAGTGGGAATTGTTGCTGGAGGAATTAAATAGTGTATACCTATATGTATATTCTAAAATATTCCGGTATGGATGGATGCATCATCCATGATAATGTATTCTATTCTTTATTATCACACCATACCAGACTAGACTTGAGTTTCATCAAAGTATTTTAGGGAAGCATCAAACAAGACAAAGTCTTCCTTCCTTCCTTCCTTCCTTCCTTCCTTAGGGGAAGTTTTACGGAAAGTGATGGAACATTAGATTTTGGATGTGTACTACTATGTATGGTATGGAAAGAAGAATACACAGGACTTGGTTAGATTTCTGGTGTTTGTCATGTTATCATGTTGCGTGGTTTGGTGTGGTGTGGTTGGTGACACTAATTGAACTTGACTTGCTTCCCCCAATATCCAATTTGGTTGGGAATTGTCAACATTTCCATCCTAATGGAAACACTCTACTTGTCATTGATGGTTGTAGTCTGGTCTGCTGTAGTGGAATCCCTCGAGCGGGCCTGCCTTTTTATTAGATCTGTCCGTATAATAAAAAAAATACAGATTTAAAATTCTGATGAAACGGGGTTAAAACACGAGACGAGAGTTCCATCCCAGTGATAAAAATGCAGGGATTTCTTTGGGGTCTTAAACCATGAAATTAAATTGAATGCATCATGCAAATGGTGGTTGGTTGGTTGTGATATTTTGATATGATGCTAACTTGTGACTCACTCAACCGGTTCTATGTATATACTCATACGCATAAAATATCATGAGATAAATCCAATAATGATACGCACAATATAAGAAATGGGTGAACATTTCGTTTTACCTTTAAGAGAGAGAACGTGTCCAGCATTTCATCAGATTGTGACGAGATTATTACAAAACTTGATAGATTTTTTAGGATGAGGAATTTACTGCCTGGAGAGTAACGGGTTAAATCAAAGGTTTTGATCCACCATGAATTTATTGATAATAATAATAATCATCCATTTACTCATTTATTTATACACCTAAAGCCATAAACTAAACATTTACAAACCCCAACCTCCACAAACTGAAATGTGAAATGCATAACATTACATTTTCAATTTCTATGCGATTTCTCCTCGTAAAAATATTTGGACTGCATTTCCATCCTGTTTTAACTCTTAACCAAGACGAGAGGGTGCTTGTAAAATATGTCCAATTTTTTGCTCCATCTTATGCAGTAGTCAAAGAAGATAAGCAATGCAAGTAAATGACATCTTTGACTATCTGACTTGCAGGATTTATTTGAAGTTGCAACTGTTGCAACATTTAAATAGTTAAGTTTAAACTGTTAAATGTGTAAGTTGGTGTTTTCTTTACGTTCGAAAGGGGAAAGGTTACCTAATGCAACCATTCCATTCTACTAAGCTTACTTGGAGGGGTTAAGGTAAAAATAGCCACAACACCCAACATTCCCCATTTGGAGGGAGGGTAACTTATCTTTCCTAATAAGGTGCACATTTATATATTCTTGTCCATTTATTGAACAAGTTATTCCTTTAGAGTTTTCCAACGAGCAAGAATGGTATGGATTAGGTGATGTGATATCGCGTGTTCTCATCAGCATTTATTTTTCTCCTCATCGACAACTTCTTTTCAAAGCTTTGCTAAGGATTTACTAAATTCTAAATTTAACGGGTGCAACAAGAGATTGAAGTTGGATAGTTATCTTGCATCTTTGCCCTTGCAAGGTTTGGGGAAAATGTTTAAATTTGAACGGAATGAATGTGTGAATTTCATGAAGCGGAACTCCCTTGTTTCTTTTTGATTTTCTTTCTTGTTGGATGGATGGAGAGGAGAATATAAATATTTTTGGTGTTTGTAGTAAAAGTCAGCAACAACGCTATCAGATTGGATAGAGTTGAGGATGTTGAATGTTGAGTTGTTGAGCTATTTATCTTTTTGTATGAATGCATGTGGTGTAAATAGGGTGAAGGAGTTTGACAGTTATGTAATCGCATGCAAGTATCTCTTGAGGAGAGACAATTTTGTAGGAGATCCTGTTAAAGACGGAAATACACACATACATAACTCATTAAATGGTATACATACGTACATACGTGTTAAACAATGAATGATGGATTTTAAGGTGTCGTTAATTAGTTGGTACCAATTGTCACATTTCAACGGAACGTATGAAAACTGACATTGGAAATCCTGCCGCATATATATCTAGTTTCGTAAGACCATCTTATTTACTATTTTACATTTCTTTTTTTTAATACTTCTGTATTTCATATTTCAATACAACAAAAGGGATGTTGAATCATTCCCATCGTTAGCTGTTATTACATGCTTCATTTCATTCTATTTGAGAAAATGCGTAGTCAGTTTAGTTGCCTGCAACGCTTTTCTTTCATGGATTCGATGAGAATCTTACGTTTCTTGTTCCATCAATTCAGTGGTGACTTTACTCCTTTTTTTAATTGTGTGTCATGTGTTGTGGTTGTGGTAGCTTTATGTTATTTTATTTTATTGGACATGCACAATACACCATTTCAAGTTTAATCTTTCAGTCGTGCATAAAATGACCAACTTCTTAATGTAAAAAACATTTCTTATGATCATATAAAACCATGAATGGAATGGATCTTGCTTATTTGGACCCACTTTATTTATTTTATTGTTACTGCTTCTGATTCTGATAATCCTTCCTTGCATGGTTGTATATGTAATGTAACCAAATATCTTTCAACCCTTCAAGTGCGTTAATGCTTTCTTATTTTAAGGATTAGTTGGTGGACATAAATGTGGCCTGCCTTAAAATGTTTTGATGATTCGGTTACATTACATTTTTATGTTACAACCCGCATCACCAAAATCACGTATCACCCTTTCCTTTTCTATGTTCTCCATCAGGTATACACATGAAGATGTAATTGTATATCTAATTAGAATTAGAAAAGGTTGATGTTAATTTATACTACCATGTACGATGTACACCGTATTGGAAGGAAGTATTGATCGGCTATTAGTCAGATGTGGTTTGGTTTAATGTTTCTCCCTTTATAAAAGCCCTCCGATTATATTATATTTCTAACTTATAATAACCAGTATGAGTTTAAAGAAGTTTTAAACGATGTCCATGAAAATGAGACGACTAGTCTTTTATGGAAATGCATTTGCCTTCTTGTTAAAAAAAACGCCGAGTGCGGTGTGGTTTGGTTACTTGTTTCTTGACGTACAAGTAATCTTCCATGCCCTTATTTGTACAGGAGAAAACCGACCTCGAGACCCATTTTTGAACATGTCTCGAATAGTTTTAAAATCTCTTCGTTATACATACATAATTCTAGTAAGGGTAAGGTTTGATGTAAAAAATATATCGATTCGCATACTTTAAACCCAAATAATTAATTTGTATATTCATTTCATATTTAGGCGTTTTACAGATTGGTCATCAGTTTTCCGTGCAAGTAAGAAATAGAAATGCGATTAAAATCAATGAATTTGTCTTTAACTCGAAATGCAAACAACTACTCACTAAAGTCGGATCTTTCTTTACAAACAAATGACACTGTCTTTTTTCTGTAAGAGAACGCGAGTAAATAAATTTTCTCACACTCGAACCAATTCAGGCCAATTTGATCCATGGATGGGAATGGGAAAATGACGTAAACCAAAAGGGTCCTTTTTAATGTAATGAAATGTAACCGTTGCATTGTAATGTAGTGTTTGCTATTGAGCCCTTTTCCTTACAAAGCAGCCGTAATATGTATGTATAATGCATATCCTTCTCTACAATAATTGAAGACAAATAAAAAATTATGAGAAAATGGACGGATGAGAATCATACCTCCGAAGCGATGGTGAGAAGGGCAATGGGTCTTCATCCAGATAAAATAAAATAAAAGTGATATCTACCACACCACACAGACCTAAATGATACCAAACCACCAGTTGCTTTATACAATAATATTCACATTACAACAAACATTTGGGTTCCTTCTTCATGTCATTTCTTTCTTTCTTTCTTGATGTGATGATAATCCAGTCCAGATCCCGTAGGTATAGGTTCGTTCGTAGGCAGGGAAGTTGAGCATCCGGTTGGTTTCATTAGTTGGTAGTAATGTCACTATTGCAAGTAAAACAGGGTCCTTATTTTCATGGGTAAGTAGGGTGAGGTGAGGTAATAAACATGCTCACTTTTTTACACAAATGCAAAGAGCTACCTAAACACGTACTCGTACTTACTACACAACGAAATAATGATAATACCTGATGCCGTGTGAGTAATGTAAAATAAAATAAGTGATGATCCATCCATCCATCCATCTGCCTTTTTTAAAGATAAAGAAGGGAAGAAGGTAGGTTAAGGTTCCGGTCTGGTTTGTCCATCAAAAAGGGACTAGAAGAAAGGGATATTGCAGGATGAATTTATTTACAGTACATACAAAGCACATTTCATTATGTTACAATTTTAAACACCAAGTTTATAATGTAATGTATGGAAAAGAAAAGGGTTTGATACAAATTGCTTATTTTGTTGCTTCATCTATTTCATGTACGACTTGATTATACACGACACCCCTCATTTTATTGTTAACGTCAATAGCGAAGGTATACATGGCTTATGTACGATTGGATTGTGCCATGTTTTGTAGTGGTGACAGTTTCATCCAAATATATATATATAAATTGAGAAATTTGTATCCAAACCATCCTACTTTTCCACTTTGTTACGCTTTAGAAGAGATTGAGACGGAAACTTCTATTATTTTTGGACAGATGCATCCTCCTCCTTTTCATTTTCTTGTGATGATATAAGACACGGTTAAACGATTGTAAATTGGGCCTTGTCAGGTTATACTATTGGACGTTCGTAAATTAAATGTCTGAAATCTATCCATGGCAGAAATCTGGTTTACTGAAAATCTGCAAATTGTTATGAGAGAGCTCCATTCTGGAATTTTAAATAAATGCTACAACTTTAGTAACATATATGCAGATGATGTTCTACAGAGTGTTAATGATAACTAACTAAACTAACATGATGATTAAAGAGTAGTGACCAAAAAGTGGAAAGGTGATGAAAATTGGTCACTCACTCTATTGCATGCAGATGTTCCATTGTAACAATGAGACTGATTTCCTCTTAAATAGATCCAACCATCCAACCACATCAACCCACCTTTTGTCACATTATTTTATTTTAGCTCACTTTATATAGAGAGTGAGTACTTTGGTTTTTAAATGAAAATGTAGGTTCCCCCGTATAAAAAGGTATGAATGAAGATGAATGCATGAACCTTTGGCTACAGTTCAAAATTCAATTGCTTTTCTAAATGCAATCTGGAAATGTGTTACATAATAATAATTACAATGAATGGCAAAGGGAATGATACCACTTCAACAGCCCAAATAAAAATACATTCGCTTCACTGAACTGCTTTATTACTTTACAAAAAATATTAAATGCTGTCCGTAATCCGGGCATTCATTCATGTATTTAGCTATTTACTTGCGGACAGAACAGAACAGGAAGGAAGCTGCATGATGAGCTGAATTGAACTATCAACTCTGGTTTCCTTTCTATGTATTTTTACTCATACGCATACAAAAAATATGCGATGGATTGTTGTACCACAATTGAAATTTTGTAACAATTGCATGAGTTTCAGCTAGGAAGAATTATTCATCAAGTTTAAATAAGTAGCAGATTTATTTAGTTGCATTGCATAATGTATGCATTCTGTTGAGGCATTTGATTTGATTTGAATGGCAGAGGATTAGTAAGGTTTGTACAACTAAATGTGCATTGGTATGTTATGTAAATGCTTGACATTGATAAAGACCACACCCGCCGACACGACCGACCAGACCATGAAATTCAATCGAAATTAATTACATGAAAAATACTGAATAAAATGAATCAGCAAAAATATTTAGTTGTTGAATTCATTTTGTAGTTGAATTCTGAGAAATTAGGAAGGAAGTGATTGAACAAATTTGCCGGAGTTTGCCTTTCTTCCCGTCTTAAACGGAAGTTGTTAAAAAATAAGGACGTTTATATAATCATTACTAATAAGTTTCTGATTTTTTATGAATTGTAGGAGAATGCCCAGAAAGTCGAAGTAAAAAGCGAAGGACTAGTGATTCATCGGAATTTTCTTCCTCGTCCACGCCTGGACTTGGTCCCGGAAATGCGACTCCCACTCATCAAACCCTGTCCTCAAATAAAGGTGGTTCCCCAATTCCTCCCCCACTTCAGTCGACATCCACAACATCGTCTTCATCGGGATTTGGAACCCGAGGGCATCATTCCATTCCTGTTCCATGCTCCCAACAAAGTCCGGATACCACTACACAAACGCCACAGGTTAGTCAAATACTGAAAATCTTTGACATTAATTGAAATACAAAATTAAACTTTCTGATTTTTTCATATTTTAGACGGAAATGTCCCCAGCTTCCTCGGTATCATCGGAACGGTCAACCAACACTAGTAGATCCCTTCGGTCCACACCTACACCGCCTTTATCTTCATCTTCAAATGGAAAATCCGGGCCACCTGGGGTAACGACTAGAAGTGCAACTGCTGCAAAGAATGACTTTGTTTGGCCAAGTACCACTCCATCAACTACCACCACATCGTCTACCACTACTTCATCCAGAAAATCATCTCATTCCCCTCACTCTCAGATAAGCACAACCAGCCAGTCCAAATCCAGAGATAAATCTCCTTGTCCTAATATCGATGTGAGGTCTCTGTCATCCGAGGGAAATCGTCCCCCAATTAAGACTGACAGTGAAACATTATGCAATACAAATTCATCCCCAGTGGTAGTTGTGCCATCAAACCCTTCAACCATCAATACCACTACCACCACTATGGTAGACCTCGGCAATGGAAATCTTGGACTATGCACAACAAACTTTACTCCAACAACAACATCTTTGTCTTCTAGTCAATTCACCTTAACTCCATTAACCACGGACTGCACCAGTAACAATTCCACAGCACCAACAACCACCACAACCACAACGACGTGTAATCTTTCTACAATGCCAATGACAATGAGCATGAATTTGAATGGAGGTTTCACCTTGTCCCCTATTGTCCATCCTTCCTCCGCAACTACGATGAGTATCCTTAATTCACAACTAACAATTCCAACCTTGGACCTTCAGAAGTTGATTGGGGCTGATGGAACGCTACAACCACAACATACTTTCCTCCCACAATTTCATCAACCTCAAGTTCTTTTCTCCATTCCGAATAACAATCACAACTCAGGGAACACTGGGCAATTCCATCAGATTCAATCGTTGACAAATGCCAATACCACTACTACTACTACCACCATAAATCCGAACATAGTGGAGAAAGTCAATAGCGAAAAAGCATGCGATTCATCCGAAAAGTCACCACTTCAATTAGTCCAAGATGTGGTAAACCGTGTTGACGAGAAAAGTAAAAATAATGAGCAACAACGTGATTCGTCTTCAGCAACTAAATCTGATTCATTATCAGATGGAAAGAATGAGCACAGTAATGATGCTAATGATAATGATGATAAGAGTAAGAAAGAAGCTAATGATGAAGGAAAAAGTAGAACAAATCCATCCGATCAACAATTAACTGTCTCTCCGGAAGGAGAAGGTATTCACAAAGGAGACTGTAAAGATGTCCTAAAAACAGAGTCTGATGATAACGACAAATCTAAACCCCCACAAATCACTCTCACCGAATCAATACAGCTTCCACCTCAAATCATACATCAACACGCCCCACAAACTGTGACGGTATCATCGACAGGACAAATATTCCTACAACAAAGTGGTCAACCAACTTTCACTACGGCCAACCCTACAACTGACGCCTTTGGTCAAATGCGTTACCCCATAATTCAAACTATTCAACCATTTTTCTCAACTGGTGGTCCACTTATCATCTCCTCTCCTCAAACTCAGCAGCACAATCCTGGAAACAACGCTGACCCTTCCAATCAACCAGGGCAACAATCCCAATCTGGCTCTATCCAAGGCCAAAATCAATGCCAACCAGGATCCCAACAGTCTTTCATCTATCATCACCAAGACCCTCATCATAACCAGCAATCTTTCTCCACCCTTTTAGGTGACCCTTCTTCTTCCCTCACCACCACAATGCCCTTCATGTATGACCCTTCCGCTGGCACATTCATTTCCCCATTAACACTTTCCGCATCAAATAATACGACTCCAGGAGGAAAAAAGAAAAAGAAACGTCTCTCCAAAAAACAACAGCAACAACAAGCACATCTTCAGCTTCAGCAACAACTTCTCATCCAACAAATTCAGGCACAGCAACAGGCACAACAAGCTTTCTCTGCAGCTTTCTCCTCACCACTTACCATATTTCCACAATCATTTCCTCTAAGCCTACAACCTATGGGGATGAATATGAATATGAACATGAATATGAATATGCCATTCTTCCAACCACAAACTATACTCACCCTGCCCAATCTTATATTAAATCCCGCAGATGGGACACTATTCCTCCAACCTTCTGCGCCACTTTCGACAACAACTTCGGCGACAAATGCAATTCCACCGCAACAACAGCAACAGTTGGGGGCACAATTACAAGCGCAATTGCTGGGAACCAACCGATCCACGCTTACACCAAATCCTCTAATCGCTCCGAAAAAGGATGACAATACTACCTCAAATAAAGTTGGACCGCTTGGAACCGAATCGGGCTCCTCTTCGGCAGATGACCTCCGAAGAAATAACCCAACCCCAGATTCAAGTACGGGGGATGTCAATGTTGGTGGTGGAGTCCAACAGCTTGGCATTTTGAGTGGGTGTGGTGGAAGTAGTGGGAGTAATTCCTCATCCACAACTACAACACCGATTCCCAGTCCTGTAATTAGTGTGGGTGGTGGTGGCATAATTCCCTTGGGACCAAGTGGGCAGCAAACCACAACTACTACCATCCTTCAAAGTAAAAAGGGATCGTCTATCAGCAAATCTAGAGCTGTCAGTAGTAGCTCCACAGTTAAGAGGGTTTTCCATCAGAAACAAATCCTTCCTAAAATTGATTCTACTACACCGTCGAATGACTAGGTAGTGGAATTCATTGATTGATGCAAGTTGAATTTAGTTTTATGTATCAAGGCTATATGGATGGAAAATACAGTAATTACTTTACTTGTACTTTCACCAAGTATGCATTTGCCTTTTGGAATGACGTAGAAAATTAATTTATAGAATGAATTAAGAAGGTTTTGTTTGCTTTACCTGAAAACTCCACATACGATTTACAAAGGATCTGGGTGCTATTATTCATTATATTAATTACACTAAATAATTATAACTATACTGATTTAAACTTAATTATATTCACTCACTCACATAATAACCAAACCACTAATGATATTAATAGTGTATGAAACTTATTGCATGCACACACAACAACACAAGCCGGAGTTGTAGTAGCATTAATTATACTTTTAAGCTATGAATTATTTAGCTTTCGAAATTCTGGTGCATATTTTGTTTCCATGTCAGTTTTACGTCAATTTTTTACTAGTTTCCAATATAATTTTACTAGTATTTATTTTATTTTGGAACGATCTGCTTTTAAATTTGTCATTTCATCAAGTAATCTCAAACACGATTAGGATATGACTGATGAATGCGAATATCGACTTATGTTTCGAGTCTACTTACTTATGAAACAATTCCCCAAAAGTTTTTATCAGTTATTATATTTTCATGAATTTTAATTGCATCTAATTAAATACTGCCCAAAGTAGAAATTCTCATTTATTCAAAACTTATGCAAACCTTGTGATAGCCTTTAAATCAATTACTTTTTAGTTTATTGATTGGTTGTATTTACTGAATACGTTATAATTTTATTGAAAATGAAACAAGGTACGAATTTAAGTCGGCCGGTGACCTAATAATTTTACAAGCATTATATATCATTAACATTATTGTTTTAATTCATATACTCTGACGGGTGAGGGTTCTAACTAAAACATGAAATAATTTTGCACGGTAAACAAACCAAAAATTTCAAGGTATTGCTAATTATTAAGGAACAGCATAATGTACAATGATTTCAACATATTTGATAGCATTAAGTTTAATGTCCTGTAACTCTTAAAAACATGTAAAATAAATGCAAAACGTGTCCATAATATTAACGTGTCATTAACAATAATTATGGCTAGTAATTGTCGTGCTAATTATCGCTTTACTTACTGCACGTAACGTTAACTGTACTGTTATCGGTAGTAATAATTACTCTTGTACTGAATGTATTGATTGTAAATATCGTTAAAATATTCAATATTATACCAATTACAATTCTATTCAATGTTTAACCGTTCCCCGTGAACTTATTAATGTTGTAATTTTAACTGTAATGTAAGGACTATATTGCATACGTGTTTTTATGTCAATTTGAAATGAACGACAAATTTTTACAGCTCATACTTACAATTTTGCTAAACGGTTATTAAAGTAGTTCGTAAATAGTTAGTTAAGTAAGCGTCATACAGATGTACCCTAGCATAATAAAAGTACGCAGATGCGATGATGATGAACGTAATAAATAAATTATGAATGATGATAAAAACAATTCCATGTCTTATTTTGTTTTAATTGCAATTTCTACTGCATATATCTACTGCATTTGAATGAATCATTATGCATGCACTGTAATGTGAAGCTCCATTGAAAGAAGGCATAATATTAAAGTAAGATTACGTGAGCAAGTCATTTTAAAATTGATTTCTTTTAATAAAGTTCAAACGCTGTCCTCTGTTCAGTTCGAATACAAAACACCCGTATTGCAGGATGTCTTCGTCTAATTTCATTTCTAGAATGATTAGTATAGCTTTATTAAAACGCAGGTGAACTTGAAGATGAGATCAATGTTGCAATGTGAATAATCAAAATTGTGAAAGTTACGACGGGAATGTATATAGCTTTCCGTGATATTTATAAACCCAACATGTTTTAATAACCTATTGAAGCTGAAATAAGCCTTTGCCCAATGAATTCATTTAGGTACATTAAGACTTTTCAGTATGAACGAATAAAAAAAATGGCATTGTATGAAATATTTATCATGCCTTCACAAACAGTATACCTAATTAAATTTTGAATCTACAATAAATTAGTTGCATAGGGCCAAGTCCAGGCTTTAATTTGAATTGCATGCAAGGAAGCCCAAGAATAGATCATGTATTTGACAATTGGATCATTTTTCCAAAAATGCCAAACAATA
>JAQIWQ010000783.1:0-13885 GCA_034695825.1 Folsomia inoculata
GGCCTGTACATGTATTTTCGATTTGCGGCACAAACTAATCGCACCTAATTTATGAATGACCATCAAAAATCACAAGTTGTGCCATACGGCTAGGATGTTCAATGACAAGTCAAAATTCTTAGGAGAATTGGAATATAACCTAATCGTGTTCTTCTTGGAACTTTAATGCGTGTGCATCACAGAGATGTATAAAAAAGACACGGTGTCCAAAGTAAATGTAAATACTTCTTCGGTGTATCTTGAATTCTATTATTTATTTGGTATATGTCAACCTTGAAGTCAATTCTAAGTGTGGTTGTGGTTTTGGACAGTTTAATCAAAATCAAAATTGTTCTTGCAATATACAAGGAACCCAAAAGCTCAAAAATGGTTCTAGCAGAATTAGCAAATAAATTATCGTAATATGTGATCACAGACCTTCGTATCCTAATTTATTATCGTCGCCTGTATGTTGTAGCGTATTCTTACATTTGTAAAATCTGATAATACTGAGAGGACAATCCCCCATTATTTGAAATAGAAAAACTTATTTAATCCATCCATCGATCCGTTATACTTAAAATGATAATCTAAACTTCTGTTCAATATAAATTGATCCGCTGATATACAAAAACTTTAATTCTTGCGAAATGATTGTCCAGCATACTTGATTTACTTAGTTATGTAGTAGCACCCCATTCTAGACTCAAATTCATAGCATAAATATGTATGCACATACAAAAACTTAATTCTAGATTTTGCAATTTAAGTAGCACATGTATGTCTTCAATGTCTTGAACTATCGCATAATGCAAATGAGGTTTATTGCATACATAGAACTTACCATAAATAAACTCATTCCAATGAAATTATCAATCCTCCGTTATAATAGTTTAACAAATGATTGCATGCATATGAAGTAGCAATTACGAAAGGCTTTCCCCGGTATGGTTTGACGCACTTATCAAAGTTCAACTTTTTAAAGAAGCACAAGCAATCCGTCCTTCAGATTCGTATTTAATCGTAATAAAATCAGCTATAGTGCAGCCATACTAATCTTTGACTTAAAGCGGTGCTACTCCTACATAGTTATTGGCATTACATTGCATTGGTTTATTCGTGTTATGCTGTGCATGTTACAGTTTCCTAACCATATGCACGTTGTGTTGTGCAATGAAAAGGGAGCAAAAAGCTATGAACTACGAATGAAGAAAGGGTTGTATTGTATTAGATTATTACTTCAATGCTGCTGAATCTTCTTATACAGGTTACTTTTGACTACACGGTATATCCCACAATTCTACTATCAAAGAGAAGTTAACTTCCTCCACATTCTCACCCAACAGCAGCCTTAATGTACTAATGTAAAACAAAATAAGCCACAAAACCTCCTATTACTTGTCTTTTATACGTCCAATTCTAATACAAGTTGTATTATACAACCTATTATAGTCCTTGGTTGGCAGCCACGAGCCCACAGAGAGTATTGTTTCCTTAAGCCAGTTAAGTTAATTGCACATTCAAAATTATATTTGAATTGAATATTACGAAAAATTGCAGAAAATTAACCGTTCGAGCTTTTGAATCAACGGATTTTGGTTAATTGATTTGTTTAAACAAAGTTTATGTAACGTACCCTTTTCCTTCCTGGCTATACGGTTGTGGTTTTAGTTTTAGTTATTTTATGTTTTTTGGAGTGAATAATTATATTATTTTGAAATCGGTGATGAAGATAAAGATGACGAGATTAACTTTATACATTTTATTCGGTGCTACTTTCCTCCCGGGTTTTCTCTCGGACCCTTTCGATCCACGTAAGTCTATCCCGTTCTAAATACAAAGAATAAGAAAAGGCACCAAAACTTACTTTCACCACTTTCTCCACGTGCTTTTAAGTCGGGCTCTTGTGCGGTATTATTTGTTGAAGCAATAATTTATTAGTAATTGTTTCCGGAAATGAAACTACGCAGTTCTACTAGAACTATTGTTTACAGAATGCAAAATAATTAGGCAAGAAGGAAAAAAAGTACGTATGTCATGTCGGCAGCTGAAGTGATACAGCTGGACATAGTAGTATAATGCATGATGGTGATAATTATTACTGTTGTGCATAAAACGCTTATCTGAATGTGATAGTTTGAGATTATGAATACTGATAAGCAACTAAGCAAGCCAAAAAAGATTTGCTTTATCCAGTGTCATACTCGTTCTTCTTCTTGCTTTGGGGTATATTTTGTTTAGCAGTTCCATTTTATCTGTATCAGGAAAGAGAAAACTGCTATAGTGAGGGACCACGGTCGGTTGACGTCGGTCGGGCGTGCTATGAGTATGATGACACATTTGCGGTCAACTTACGTAATTTTTTAGGCATATCGTAGTGTAGAATAATTTTAATGCAATACTTTTGAGCGCAATAGATTTACGAACGCTCCATTTATTTAAAGAAACAGCATTTAATTGATTGTAGAAGGTGAGACCCTTTCGTTGTTGTACAAAATTATAATGCTCAATACGTATATTCCCGTAGTTCGCTGTTAGTTTCTTGTGCATCTGCATTTTATGACACAAAAACCAAGTGATAATATAAATAGAGCAAGTCGACAAAATATTTTCAAGATAACTGAAATGTAACCTATTAAATAAAGCGTGACACTATGGCATATTATTATTCTAGAGCAGTTTAAGTAGTCCACCATGGAACAGTTACTTTGGTTTAATTTGAAGCATAAACTTTGACATTCATCTCATCAGTCAGTTTAGTTGCATATGCAATGGAGCATAATACGATTCATTCAGTCAGAATCAAGGAAGACTAGACGGTTTCGTTAAAGAGTTAACCAATCTGCATCCAAGTATCTATCTGCGAATAAGTGCAATGCACTTTCAGCACATCTACTACTACTTGTTTAATCTCGACATGAAAATGGATTCAACCATCTTGACTTATGTTGAGCTTTAACTTGTTGATATTTTTGGGGTACCTGACTTCAAATCAGAGGTGGAAAGTGCTTGCAAAATTGTTGTTTGCATCCAACAAGTTATAATAATGGAATGGGTGAAAACTCTAAAATAGCGTCTCAGTGTGCTAAGTCATAATAAGGTATATTCATTCATGATGAGAGATCATGGCCCGTGACAATGAGTGAGTCACTCAATACGAATAATACAATGGGAAGAGATGTTTGATAGAGTGAGTGAGCTAGTTTTCACACATTAATAGCGGATGTATAACTGTAACAGGAATTAGATGATTGTTTTATGATTTGAAATTATGAAATCTGATATCAAAAATAAATAAATTCTTGTTTCAATCACTGTAGATTGTATTCATTGATTATATTCCAGATACAGCATACTCTATTGGAAATGGAGTGTCTAGTTATGATGGTGAAGGTATAATTTCACACGAAATAGTTCCATTGAGGATTAGAGAGAAGAGGCAAACTTCCATCTCTTTACCTCCAACTCTACCTGCAACACCAAATAAGACTCCACCCTCTGGAAAGACGGCAATGTGGGCAAATAAAACTCGAGATCAGGCCCCCGGTCAAGGTCAAAGCTCAAATGGTGTAGATGGTGGGACAAACTTGTTGAGAAATCCTGAAAATGTTTTTACCCCGAATAATGCCACGACAGAACAACCTGGGATTACCATAAATCCAGGGGATGAAGATGTCAATGGAACATCTGCAGAAATTCCTTTGAAATTTGGTGTAGTAAATTACACCCAGTATGCAACCAACTATAGTCTTCAAGAAAAAGTAAGACAATGCGGTTTAGCTAAGATTTGAGATATCGTTTTTAGGGATTATAATAATATTTGTCATTATTTCAGGAAGATAATTTTCTGTACTACGTTGTCCAGAATAAGCAACCCAGGCCGGATGAAAACTACTGGATTGACCTTACTAAAACAAAGCATGAAATGCTTTCGAATGCCCATCGCCGTGCAGCCGTAAGATTTTTAAATAAAAGTTAAATCAATTATGAGACATGAATACTTAAAAATGAATTAATTTAACTGAATTTGCGTAGACACTGAAACCCAAGTTTAACTTTCCATTTTATGGTCATAACATCACAAACTTGACAATCGCAACTGGTAAGACAATATTTGAAAACAATTTCAGAAAATTTTACAGGTTACATATTTCGCACTTTTTATCTTTCAGGTGGATTCATATATTTGGGGGATCAAATTCACGCTTGGTGAGCCTGGATAAAAGAAATATTTTGTGAGCTTGATTATTAATGTGCTTGATAATGATATTATCAAACAGGTTAGCAGCGACACAATATGTCGCTCCACTCATGGCAAATTTTGATTCAAGCACACACGAAAACTCTACTGTCAATTATCTTAGCACAGGTATATTATTCAGCAAAAATGTATGAAAATTAATGCAAGATTTACTTTATTGTAAATTAGCTCCAAATTATTTTATGAGAGAGACTGTTGTCTTGTTTGGTTGTCTTTCGTGTGAATTTCAGTAGAAGAATAACAAATCATTTAATCACTCTGTTTTATGTCTAGACACATACTTCACCGTGGAGTGGAATCAAGTGAAACTTCATGATTCTCCGGATGTAGGAAATTTTACGTTTCAAACGACATTATACAAAAACGGGACAATTGTGTTTGCGTACAAAAACATCCCAATCCCAATCAAGTCTATCAATGATACTCAACACCCTGTAAAAGTTGGACTTTCTGATGCTTATATCAGGGACAGGAGTATTTTGGGTAAGTTTTAAAAAAATCATTCCGTGATTACACAATGATGCTGATAAAATATCAACTTTACAACAGTTATCAAGCAAAAGACGATTTATGAGTATCACAGAGTGGACCTGAAGGATAAAGACTACGATATTGTCAATGGATCTGCTATTATTTTTAGACTGCAGGAGACCTGTTTGTCCTTCAGCACTTGCGAAACTTGTACGGCAGAAAACGGCACAGATTTTGATGTAAGGACTTTTAATTAGATTAGACTATCTGTGAATTTTGATTGTGAACAAATCCTAATTCATGGTTTATTACATTTATTAGTGCGCCTGGTGTCCGAAGCTCAATAAATGTTCTAGCGGTATGGATAGAAATCGTCAAGGTATAACCAAGCGTTTCTTCTAGCGTTTGTGGAGAATGTACATTAATTTCATTCAATTTTTCCCATTCTACGTCCAGACTGGATGTCGAACAATTGTGAAAAGGATAACGTCCACGTTCAGAATCCTAACAATTGTCCAAGCCCCCTTGCATTCAACATTAGCTATCCTACTCCTTCTCCACATAGTAATGACCCTCTGGATTCGGACGATGACCATGAGCCTCGCAATTTCCCAGATCGTAAGCAGGACAAGTACAAACCAGAAACGTCACAAGTTCAAAAATCCAAAACTCCAGGTCATTATTTATTTAACAATATAAAAATTGTTCGAAATACAAAATTACAATTTTTTTTCAGAAACTGGCACCAGTGCTGGAGGTGTAATTGCAATAATGTTCTTCATCATTGTCATTTTCGCCGCAGTTGGTTGGATAGTGTATGCTTATTTTTACCCTCACACCCCATCAGGCCAACTTTTAATTAGAGTATGTACAACTTATTTGCTTATCCATTTTGTATATCAATTAAAATTAAAACCCAACCATTGTTTATTTCAGTATCGTCCGACACAATGGGCAGGTTTCCGAAGGGGGGAAGCTCGGTACACGGCCGCCTCAATTCACATGTGATAACATTACTCTAAGTGGTGTAAGCAAACGGAGGTTTTCTGAAATTCAAGTCAAATTTCGAGATTCTCACTTTCAGAGCCTTTTTACTATTTTGCATCATTCATTCAATAATGGTCTGAGTCTCGTCCACGTCAAGAAAAGTCCTTATTGTTAATTGTAAATAGAATCTCATTCTATGCGTAGTAGACGTGCCTTTTAAGCCTTAAAACACTAAAAACAGAAAGAATGAATCTAGGAATGCCTTTTGACCCGAAACATTTGAATGACATTAACGTTACCATAAACTTATGAAATTCTGACCCAGAACATAATGTACAGAAGTACATAAAAACAGGTGCATCAGCTAAGTCTTATAAGTACATATTTAGTAGTAGTGAGGTGAGGTTAGCTTATTATAATACTTGGCACAATTAAAAAATTGTGAAAACTTTTTGCACAGAATAGTACCGTGTGCGAGGGCTTTAAAAAATGTATTTTCATCAATTTACCAAAAGTGGTTGTATTGCTTCATGGAGAAACGCGTGCCGATCTCGTAATACATGTTGTATGGTTGTAAATCTGGTTTGAAATATTGATTATTGACGGATATGATTATTGAACATTTAATGAAATGTCAACTCACTCATTTTCAATTATCCATCATCTTTTTACACATTAAAGTGTCGTAAGTATTGACTATCACAAAAACGATGTGATAACTACTACTACGAGAGAAATAATGCTTTTACAATTTATAACTCACACTGATAAATCTCTGATAATAAAACAAAGTCAACCGTATAATAAATGACATTTTACAAGTGATGATAACTCTTTCGTCATGACCGTGATTTTTGTCCACTTGTAAGTTAAACATCATTGGTATTGCCCAACGAGTATTGCCTACGCTTCCTTCATCTTTTATTATCAAATTCAATCAAGAAATTCTAAAATTAAACTCTAAATAATTGTTTACGGTTTTTGCAAGCAATGCAATGAATGATGCAAATGAAAGAACCCTGAACCAGACCTAGGAAGGGCAGTCAATTCGACTCGCAGACTAATGACAAAATCCAATTGCAGACACAACATTAAACTAAATGACTGTATGAGAAGCAAGTAATAGTTGATATGTATATAATTTGAGCCATGCAAGATTGCAATATTGTAATGAATCTAATTGCAGAATACGAGACCTAGGCAAACAAGATATTTAAGCTCCTTATTCATGGAATGTAAAATTCACAGACTCTCTTCAGTTACTCAATCAAACCAAAAATATTCCTTTAATTTTAAACCCAACAGGCTTAAATATCTTAATCGGCAATCTTTCAGTTTCTTTATCTTTCCCAAAGCAAACCAGCTCAACTCAGTCCAGCCAAATCATACCATACCATACCAGCTATTTAATTAGTTTGCATAATGCAAGTAATGTTGAAATTAGTGATAGTAAAATGCTACTATCTGTCTACCACCACCACCTTGCCATAACCCTACTACCCTGTTCTGTCTGATGCATGATAACTTATTCCAGTTACATTACATGGTGAGTGAGGTAAAGCCTGAAATGACCTTCATTTACGTAATAAGTAGTTGCACGTCGTCTCACTTGGTACATCCTTACCAAACCACCGAATATAACCAAATAACCATTAATACATCACACCAAACTTTTGGATTGTTTTGTGATATTTAATCAAGTATTTGTGAGTGATTCAACAAAAATGTAAAGAGTTTTCATAGTAGACAGAGTTTTTAGGCGCCGACGCGAATAGGTTCCTTTTTTACTTTACTACAAAAGTTGTTACAAAAGTTGTATAAGAAAAACCAGATCGGGAACTGCGACTTGTTTTCATTCATTGCCAAACTCACGTGTAAGTAGTTGAGTTGATTTTGATTTGAGATGAGATTGACTAATCATCACTCAATCCTTTTGTAATATTTTATTGCGATGTACTCACTTATGCACTACTGGAGCAAACTTAAATGTGCGTGTGACTGTGATATTAATGAAATCAGTGCGAATTCATCTTGTAATGACAAAATTGGGTGAATAAGAAGAAAGGATTCCTTCTGGAATGATAGTGTAGATAAGTGATTATATATGTCTTACAATGATAGGTGGAACTTTCACAACAATGTGCGTTTATTATTTAAGAAAATTAATTTAGCTGCAATTTAAGATTATTAAGTTATTATAACGTAGGATTTACTATATGAATCACATTGCACTATTATGAGTCATTCATGACTGAATGATACCAAGACTTTGTGAAGAAGGTGAGTAATTTGTTTTACAAAAAGAGTTTAATTTGGAGTGTTAGTTAGCATAATAATTAATTAAGTATTTGCAAAGTTTACCCTCACGTTAGATAACACACGGCGGTCGAAACGACTGCTGTGTGTAATTATTCTGTTACTGATATTGCTTTGTTAATTAAAGACAACAATTCGGCCATGTCTGGTACAAGAGCGGAATTTTGTTTCATAATTAATTCATATGAATCTACTGCAGTCAACAGTTTAATTGATGCTCTCGTAGTGCTACGTATTGATGGTAATGGTAACAGTGTACTAGTAAATCTCGTAAATGTAGATGGACAGCATGAAATATTACTAATATTGAAATAGGTGTGCATTTTTAACGTATATTTCTCAATATTCCATTGCATAATCAATATACACCAGGATAAATAAAACTAAACAATTTCCCATGCATTATATGTCTTCATGCAAGAAAATTCGCTTCAATTATTCCTCATTGCACAACCGAATACTAAAAAAGAATTGAAATTATTACATATCCTCATATTTTATGATAATTCCAGGTTGAAGATGGAACCTCAAGTTCCATCATATTTTCAACATGAAACGGAAACGAGTTCTTCTAGCAGAATTAAATCCAGATCTAATCACATTTCGTATAATTATTTCTCCTCCTCCAATGGTAGACGAAACAGTTTTCAGAGGCGTCGTTCAGAAGGGGTTCCATACTTTGGGGTGGATGATAACCAAAATGGTGGAGAAAGTCCTCGATTGGGCTATTCTGCAATGTCTGAACAACAAAAGAACAATAGAACAATACCCGAACGTGTTGGTCTCATCTATTACTCCCTTGGTCTCTTTTGTTCATCTCACTCCTATGGGGTTATCATTTTGGCTTCAATAGTCGTTACAATTTCATGGTAAGTCATAATTATTTGGCTGTGATATGATTTATATTGTATCCCTTCACTTGTTCTCAACAGCTACCCCTTATTCAGTCTCCCTTTTCTTGGTAATAAACCAAAGGAATTTGTGAGTCCGTATGAGGAGTATAGTGTCCCACCTCTTAATGGATTTGATGGGGGTGATTGGCCAAGATGGTATCGAGGACCTCCGGCAGCTTTCATCCAACAGGTCATTGTCAAGTCTGCAATTACGCCATGGAGCAACGAGCTTGGAGCAATGGATGCCTTTCGTGGACCTCTGGCTGAAGTTTTTAACGTTATAGATCTGATGACACGGTTTCAATTGGACAATAAGTGAGCAAATCATTATTAGAAATTTGTTAGAGTGGGTACTTTTGTTTGAATATGTATGTTTTGAATGACTGCAGGAGTGTTGTTCCATATTCTCAGTTTTGTTTTTCGGTTGGTGAAGTGAAGTCTAGAGTGCTCAAAGGGAAGATTGCAATGCTACCTGAATTTGGATGTTTAATGGTAGGTTTTACGTATTTGTCATTTGTTTGTGTGATTACAATTCGAAATTGTATATTCGAAATGCAATATTACGAAGCAACAACTGGTATAAACAGATTTTTAGTACACAATTTGTCTGGTGGTACTACAGGTATCTCCAGCCGATTTTTGGCAGCAACGGTATGAAAAGTTTCGGGAAGATCCTGACGTTCTGGCTACAATATTAAATTATCAAAGCCATCAAAAGGGAAGAAGTGGGTTAGCGGAGATTCTGTTAGGTATGAGTGTAAGAGATACTGGATTTAAGAGATACCCGTTAAAAACAAGACCAAGAGTGGTATCATACGCCATAACGTTTGTTTTACAAACATTCGACTCGAAATATGTCAATGGATTGAGGCAAGAGCTATCTCATGTTTATCCCCCTCGTCGGGCAGCTCTAATTCCAGAGTTGAACTCTTCAAAAGTGCTTGAAGACATTGATGAAGATCTGAATATGATTCATATATTCTACCCATCGCAATCTTCCATGTTTGAACTGATTCCTTTGGTCACGACGTACATCGCTATGTTTGCTTATGTGTATTTTTCTGTCAAGGTAAGTGTTACTATTTACTTTCCTTACTAAAGAGGACTAAAGGACAACAACCGATTAATCTCGATCTCGATTAAGAATGGAGTTGAAATCTCTAAAATAGTCTGCAACTTTGCGATTCTCACAATAACTGGGTCAAAATCTTTTTTGATTCAAAATAGCCTGAAGACCAAATATTAATTGGCCAACAATTTGCAAAAATGGGAAATATTTAGTTATTCTCTTTTGTGATTTAAATAACCAGTGGTATATGAACCTTTGTCCTTATTTAGTGAAGTGAATGAGCAAATGTCACTGCCCAAGCCAAATTTGCACTGATTTGATAAAAAAATTATTTGTGTAGAAGATCGACATTATCACATCAAAGCTTGGAGTTGCCATCAGTGCACTGGGTAATAATCAATTAAGTTATGTTGAACTTGGTGCTTAGAAATTATCATTTGATATAACTGCCACCCACCTAAAAATTGATTGATATCTTATTTCATTTTTAGCTACTGTGTCGGGATCGCTGTGTATGTCCGTCGGACTGTGCAGGTAAGCGAGTAGGCGAAATGCATTCATGAAATCATCCGACTATTTTTGCAGCCATTTTGGAATGACTTTTGAAGTGAATGTGAAAGCAATATATCCGTACCTAGTTGTAATTATTGGACTGGAAAACATATTGGTTCTGACACGTTCAGGTGATTTTTTATAACACATAGACACATCGCAAGCTTCCAAACTGAGCAATAATTCCTAATAATAATTCATAATAATAATGCTAATTGCAGTAGTCTCAACTGCAAATAATTTGGATGTCAAAATTCGAGTTGCCAAAGCCTTTAGCAAAGAGGGTTGGGGAATTACAAAGAATTTACTGACGGAAATTACAATTTTAACCATTGGATTTTTCACTTTTATGGTAAGCTTTAAACAAATGGATTAACGTATCATATTCATTGACAAAAACGCATCATTAAATCGCAAATGAATGGAATTAGAACAGTGGTATTAGGTGTACATCCAGAACGCCTGTATATACAAAAGATGCCCTTTTTGGCAGAGTTAATATTCATAGAGTTGTATAATTAGTCAATTTATCCATACAAGTCTGACCAACCTTTCTTTAAGAGAAGTCATATTCAGCTATAACTGATACGCTTATAACATAACTATCAGAAGGATGAAAACACATATTAATTTTTGGTTTATCTTTCAGCCAGCCGTTCAGGAATTTTGCATTCTAGCAATTGTGGGATTAATGTCAGATTTCTTTCTACAAACTTTCTTCTTCGCCACAGTTTTATCATTAGACATCCATCGGCAAAAGTTTGCTCCGGATTCAGATATTAGATATGTGTACCCACCCCTGCGAACTCCCATTCACCCTTCGGACGTTGCTGGTGTGCAGCGAGTAAAGTCCAATCCACAAATTAATTCCGATCAAAATGGAATCAAGAAATCCCAGAGTGGAATCTCGATTGTTGCACCGTCACATAATACTCCAATTCTTGTCAAAATACCTAAACGCTGTAAGTTGTTAAAATAAGATTATTATTATAGTATTCATTGTTATTGCATCGGTGAAAGGTTATATTTATTTTTTATTTTTTGAAGTGCGACTTATATATTTCTGGGCAAGGACAAGATTCTTCCAACGAACGTTTACCATTTTCATGATTGGATGGATATCATTCATTATTTATCAATCTGGAATTGTAGCTCGGTTTGGTCACGAACCTGATGACGTTGTTTTACCCCTTCATGAAGACGATTCTTTCCAACAGCAAAATCCATCCAACATTTCTCAAACTCCACTTAGCATGCTTCAGGATGAAAAGTACTCAAAGGTAAGTATAATAAACGTTAGAAGAGGTTGAAATGACCATTTGACGGGTGTTATTAATTAACTCGATTTTGTTTTACTACAATAAGCCCTTGGTGTTTGCCAAACCCTTTGTACAAAATAAATCGATGGATATACAAAACAACAAACTTCTCAGAGACTTGTATTCTCACAATCCCTACATTTGGAGACGCCTGACCCCTTATCACTGGCAGGTAATCCGTTTCTCATTTTTAATGACTTCTAAATTCTTTCTATTCTATAGAGAAATACACGTAGTGCTTCGAATATGTAGAATAGTACACAACTTCATTAAAAATATGAAAATACTCAAATGTAAACTATCATTAAAATCTTGTAGTCTTTTTTTGTATTTTCACACGAGTTACACTGATTTTATGAATGATTAAGGTTTTGTTTGGGGTCTACAACATCACTTTGACTGGAAGATATATTACGATTTTACCATCAATATGTATCTCAGCACCGATTCTGCCAAAAACTGCTGTTGCTCGAAGGCATCCTCTAGAGTTTCAACATGCCAAGCGATTCAATTGGCAGGGTGCGTATATATCCAGCAATTTTAATAGAGTATGTACTAAGTAAACAACTTTAACCTTTATAGCACTGGCAAATGCTTTGGATGCCATTGATATGGGAGATGAATATGACGCCAATCCAACAATATCTCCTGTTGGAAGACCCCTCAAAAAAGGAATAATTTCAGACGATGACGATCCCTACATTCCATCGTCCCCAGTCGAATTAGCATTGACAGTTTTACTTGCGATTCCCAGCATTATTTTCATCGGTTAGAAAAGTGCCGTCTGCATTCATTAGAGATAAGGCTTATTTAAATGTTAAAAGTATGGTTAATCCTCGCCTTTGCTTGTTATAGGTTACCTCGTCGTAGTTTTGTATCGCTGCATTTGCTCAAGAAATTATGCTGAATGGCGATCTAGTTGGACCAAAACTAATGAAGCTGCACAGGATCATTACACACAGGTTTTAGACTTTCCGTTCACTGTTCCATAACTCAATAACTGTGTAAAATCTTATTTACAACCATCAAAAACATTTGTAGGTTGTATTTGAGGCACTGCCGCTTGTACTTGATGGTCATCTTCAAGATGTGGAGTGCATCGGAACGGATGGCAATATTATCGCGTCTGTATGTTTGAGTGGCACCCTCAAAGTTTGGCATGTGAACAATGGGGATAATGTCGTAACTGTGGATAGACAACGGTAATTTGCAAACCAGTCTCATTTCTACACTTGTATAATTTTAATTTTATTCAGATATTTTGAACAATTGGCTGCAAACGATAAAGAAGACAGCTACTGCACGTGGGTTCCTTCCGATGCTGAGTCTCCAGTCTGTTCTCCTGATGGAGAAATGCCTTTGAGTACGGTACTGGAAACCCCAGAATCTGAAATTGCTTCAAATGAGTTCTCAAATGCTTCAAATGAGGAACATTTACATTTCACTCGACGCCCCCACGATTTCAGCCCATTAAATACTCAAGGGATACCAATTCCGGCATCCTATCGAAAGCAGACCAATTCTAGCCCTCCTACAGCTAAGTTTTCTACCTCTCCAAACTCTAAATTTGGACAATTTAATTCAAACAAAACTCTTGACATGAAAGGAGCAGCCATTAGTAAGGGCCAATTTATCGAAAATATTGTTCCAGAATGCTTGATTCAAGTTTCCATTTGTACACTTGCAGCAAAAACGAATATGAGTAACCCAGATTCCTTGTTAGATTCGGATCCTTGTTTTCTAAATTTTACGGAAGAAAATGCCCTTAATGGCAATGAATCCCACAACTCGACATCGGATTCTGCATTGATCGATGATATTCCGGCAGTATGGTGCTTGGATTGTCAAGAGAATTTGATATTTTTAGGTACTGGTTCAGGCCGTTTAGAGGTCTGGGATGCACTCAATGGATCTCTGAAGGTAGGATTCGCATTGATTGACAGACAATTATTAACAATCTTTTTTATAACTATTGTAGTGCATTTATGAGGATGGCAGCCCTGCTGGAATTGTTTGTATCAAAGTTGTAGGAAGTAGG
>JAQIWQ010000784.1:0-13872 GCA_034695825.1 Folsomia inoculata
ATTCTCTGAAATATGATCATTGTATTCGCGTATTTTGCAAGGGCTGATGGCCGTAAAGCAATAAAGATCTATCTATCCATCTATCTATCTAACCTGGAAATGCATGAAGCTGAAAAAAATCACAGCTTCATAACTATATTTGAAGTTCATTATTATTTAAAAAAATCTGTTCTAAACACTTACCTTCTATGAAAAGGTAAAACAATATTGGACGGCCCTCGTATGTGTCATTCCGGGGATTAAATGTAAATATTCTGATTAAAGTTTCTTCCATATGACTAAGCTCTGCTTATTACATGACGAATGTAAAGTAGAATTATTCATTTTAATTCCCTAGGAATTACCTTGATTCCATTCTATGACTGAATTAAGCACATAAGCACAAAACGTATGAATTAATGTAGTGTACATTTACTTCCTTATTCTGTAGTATTTAAGCTAAAGTTTTCCTACTAATAAAACCCAGGCTGGGGCTGCAAGTGGTCAAGTTGCTGGAATAAACGGCCAATGAGCCACTGTAGAGAACCACATACAGGTTCACAAACCAGATTCATTAAACACAATCACGATACTTTGCTTATAAACATAAGTCTACTTTCAAACCAAACCAGGCTAAACACGGAACCTTAATGGACAAGCGAACTCTATGCCAAGTAAAGGATAATTCCATCCAGATCTTTCACGATGGCAGGGCTGGGATTTACGTACTTTTAGTCGGCACTCCTTACATAACAATTACAAATAATAAATGAAGTGAGGCAAGTTGAAACAGTTTCGAATGAGAAAAGTTAAGTGATGTTAAAATTTGAAGCAGTACCTGTAATTATGTAAGAAACACAAAGTGGAGTGAGTAGTGACAAAAGAATAGTCAAATTAATCTGAAAAACGATTCTAAATGAAATCTTGTAAGACATTAAGGCTTTACTAATTCTGCAAGTAAAATTAGTGACTAATATTAATTGAAGGGCAAGGTGAGACTTTTAGTTACTCAGTGGGAAATTGCGAGTTGTAGAACAATGTAGAGGTGAAATGAGACAATTAGTTTAACTAAGAGGCAAAGTGAAACTTGGACACTAAATGAGACAACTTGAGACTTTTCAGTTTGAACCGGTGCAATAAAAACAATAGTGACAATTTCAGGTCGAAGGACAATTACGAAAAGCAACAATTGATAGTGGGACAACAAACTCGTACATAATATTTTAATATTGGTAAGCCTCTCTCAAAACCAACTTCCAGTTAAGTACACTTTGAAACACGTGATGGAATAAAGAGATTCTCAAATTGGAACGTAATAGTGCCATTTGTTGCTGGTGAAAGACTATACATCAAAAAGTGTGCACTACTTCTCAAGGTGAAAGAGCCAATCTTTGTGCTTGGAAGAGATTTCTGCAACTCGTATAAATTGGAACTTGTCAAACAAGGTAACGAACTGTACTTTCACCATTCGGAAGGCATCCATTTGGAGACACCATCGGCTAATTGAGACAAGCATGAGTGGTCCTAGAAAAGCCAAGGTAGCCACTGTTCTAAATCACAAGCCAATATCCATAATTTTTGATGAGGAGATATCCCGCTCCATTGAGCTTAGGATTTATTAAGAAACATGTGGTTACAATTTGGACTAATAAACCAAACTTGCATCCATAAAGCAGTATTCACTAGCAATCATGTAATAACAGAATTGTAAACATGAATGTAATGCATCTACGTAAGTTATGTACTTGCGTAAATACAAACCACAAGTCTCTAGGTTAATATTATCTGGGACACAAATAAACGTTATATTATGTATGTCAACTTAACCACAATGATGATTCAATCTATCGTTTATTTACGAAATTTGTTCTTCGTTTACCTTTTAGACTAACATTACATACGTTTATACCATATGAACATGAGTCAATTTACCGATTAATTGCATCAGCGATCTTTGATCATAATCTAATTAATTAAGTAGCACTCAACTTCCTTCCTTGTTAATAGGTATAAAAGCCACGTTTATTCGATTCAATAAAGTAGTACAAAATAAAAGTCGCAACAGACTTAACACAAAAAAATAGCTGTCCTTTGTTCATTCATATCTTCATCTACTATTTGCCACAAGACGCACTAACATGAAATACATCAATCTCCTCATTTCCAACCTACAGACATGACATTGGACAGTAAGATGGTTACCTTAGACACCTTCACAGTAATACGAGTCGAAGATGGAGGTAGGATATTCATCAAACAATTCTACCTGTACAATAGCACCGTCACAGAACACATTGTGTTAAGCCAGCATTTCCTTCACCACTGGCTACGAATGCATCCATACAATTGCAATTTTAGATTCTTAATAAATTCACAATTACGGATAATGTCATTTACATAAATATTGATTACTCACATTTATTACACGAGCGTATGTTATGTACACCTTACGTCAATACTATACTTGACATATAAGCCGATTTAACCACAACTCGGTTAATGTCATATAAATAGCACTATTAATACACTTGTTACTGTTACAATTCACACATTTCAAGTTAAATCGTATAAATTAATGCCCTTATTTAGTTGGACCAATAACTTAATTAGGCAAACGTTTTGCAAACGTTTAGTAACTAGAACACCGTTTCCTGTTTGTTAAGAGTATAAAAGACCCGTTTTTAAGTAATAAAATCAGATCTTAATCTGCATTAAACAACCAACGTTTTCTGCTCTTCATTTCGCATATTGCTGCATACTGCAATAACCACTATAGAGCCACAGTGGACATACAACAAAACATGGCGATACTGTACATCCCTCATTCGATCAATGGTGCCCCATTAACATTTTAAGGGGCAATGGAAGAGGAATTGTCTGAATTTTATTTCCTAAAACTCCAGGGATAACTTAATTGGGCAGTAGTTCAGGTATACTTTTATGACCACTATTTCATGACAAAGGGATTCATGTTTGCTCATCAATTGCACTACAACACAGCTAAACAGTCAATCGAATTGTCTAATGGGAATGGAAATTATACAGTTTTACAATACTACATCTATACTTGGATACGAATGTATCCATAACAATTGTACCTTCTGGATTATGAATCAATTCACAATTACATAATATTATTTACCTAAATATTATGATTAACCGCATTCATTATACGGTATTAAAGTATGTCCACATTACGTCCATACAGTAATGCATATGTAATTAGGTTAAACGTAACCTCCATCCGTATTCACTTGTTGTGAATGACGCATACTTGACATATATATATTATCATTCTGAGTCAATCTATAGAATCATTGCATCAGATGCCCTTAATTAGAATCTATTTATATATGTAGCACAGCACTTCCTTCCGGTTTGTTCTAGTATATAAGACCACCGTTTTTAGTAATAAAAAATAAAAAATTCATTCTGAGTTTGAAACAAGTTTCTTCTGCTTTTCTTTTCTCTAACAAATTCTCATATTGCTACATAAAGCAATAATACTTCTTTTGTTGAGATTTAGTGGCTCTAAACTTATTCGGTTTTGGAAATAAAAACCCCGACATTCAGATTGCCGACAATGTCACCAGTAGTTTCTCCATTCCAACTTATGGTCCACTGTACTGCCGTGTGCAAAATCATGCAATACCAGCTGTTATTTACCGCACTTGCACACAGTCTGTGATCAGGGAGGAACTAATTGAACGATACAATTTACCAAGCTGATATTTTTATGCAATCTAAATCATCATCCTTTAGAAAAACGGCCGTTATCGGCACGGACCATTTGGCTGGTCATTACCTTGTCGTTTTGATGGGACTTGATTAATGAACTATCGTTACGTAGAGCAATGAGTCATTGTTTCGGCTTTGTTCAGCAACTTTAGAACAAACACTATAACAACCTCCAGATGAGGAATACCAAAAACTACTATTGCGTTTGGATACGCAATAGTACATGTACATTTTAATACATTTTAATGTACATAGTTCATTATAATAAATCATTCCCTTATTCACGTAATAATCTTACCTGCATAACGACATGACATTTGTATTACTTACGCTTTCGTAAAGCATAAACACATACATTTATTTACCACAAGTTGTCCCATATTACTCAGTTAATAGGTTAAGAAGCCAAACCACAATATTTACTAATAAACCTAATAGCAAGATGGGCCGCTTAATGTAGGTGACAGGGACCACAATGATTCATTATTGTTTATGCACGTAATCGATTATAATGCAGATTAGCATGATGCAACATATATGAAGATTACATCAGTTATTTTATCTATGATAACATAAACGTTGTAAACAGTCTTAAGTAGCACAGTAGTTCCGGTTTGTATAGTATAAAAGCCAAACTTTTTGCAGTAATAAAACAGATCTCAGTCTGAGTTGAAACCAACGTTTTCTGCTCTTCATTTCTCATACAGTTCGCATATTGCTGCATAAAGCAATAGCGTTATTACCTCATCCGGCTTTGCAAGTCCTTACGAGTTGGACTGAATGTTTGTCCATGCAGGATTTGAAAGGAACGCTGTCGGAAAGTTGCTACCGATGGATCGCATATAAAAGGGTAAATTTGCATGTACCGAGCATCAATCCATCTACGACTTGTTAAACAAGCAGTTCCACCAGCAGATTAATCTCCATGACTTTTACTACCAATAACACTCCACGTCGTATTATTGTTGCAATCGGCCATGCCCCAGGTCGGAACCGCAATCCATTCATTAATTTCAAAGCGGAAGAAGCTCCCTCTTTCTTGGACTCATCAGACGAGGATGAGGAATATGACCTCCTAATGCGGGCTATGGACGGGGATCACCCTCCTCCTTCGTTTGACTTATTAGAACCTGTGATGCACCGTACTCCTACTTTCGTAGATTGGTCCGAATGGGAATAATAATATAACCAGCACAATTACCGCATTTGCTTTTTGTTTCCTTGTTATTGTTTACAATTCACATAACAGATCCAAAATTCAAAAGCTTCATAAACAAATCTAAAAATCTGGCACAACTACGGAAAAAGTGTGGAACCATAATCATTTCGCTGACTCAGATTCGAATTCTGACGCTACTGCTCAACAAAATATTGTCAATACACGTTTCCATACCACGGTCACCTGTAATGTTGCTGCGACATTGCTGACAGTGGTCCCAACAGCGATCAATTTTCTTAACCATCTTCCAGCCGGACACATTCCTAACCATTCGATGGGTTATCTTGAAGCGATGAAATTCATTTCCTTAGGAATTTTGAAAAATATCCCAAGCTTGGGCAGATGAGCCAAAATTATCACATTTGGGTCATTATCTGGAAAATTGGACAACCAGATACTGAAGAATCGACTCAAGATCGAAGTCGATGACGACAAAAAAGGGAATCTTTCCAATCGTTAGCGTAAGAAAACTATTCGTTCAAGGGTATTTGGAGTAGACCCATTGAGTTGATTGAAGCGATCATCAAAAGATGGCTTGGACCTAAATGAAACAATTCCGTAAACAACGCTACACTAACATTGAAGAATTTAAACAAGCTCTCAAGGAATATAAAAACGAAAGGCTGGACAGCAACAAATCCGAAAAGGAAACTTCATGCATTGCAACACCTAAAATGGATCTAGACAGTTCTTCTAACATACGTGAAAATGTCCATCGCCATCGTTGGTTGCAGATGAAGAGAAGCGAGCCGCCTTTGGCCCCTTTCGCACTGATAGTTAACAATTCAGGGGATAGTAATTAGTGATGGATCCAGTTTCGGATTGATCACTCCCCTTAGGGCTGACTGGTAATCATAAATGTGGGGATTTTGACTTTCGCAGTGCAAGGATGTATGCCGCTTTTCGTTGCACATCGATTTTACCTTTACCGACGGCAGCGCTTTATGATTCCAGAGGTTTTACCTTATGCCACCTTAAATTAATACAAGCTCATTAGGATTTATATGTAACCTTGCATACTACGAAGCAATACGAAAGGAGACGCTCGGTTGTAAGAAAACCTTATCAAGTTTGTTTCCGCTCTTGTCTACAAAGTTGGTTGCCATAAAATGCTGCCAAAACACATCTCTGAAGGGAATAATGGAGTTGTTCCATGTACAACTATTCGTGGTGATTGTGCCTTAATAATGAACTGGGCAATGGGCCAGGCACTGTAAGGAGTTTGCTACCGTAAACCATGGAAAGCTTTAGCACATGCCGAGAAATGGGGAAAGCTGAAGTGTTTATGCTTTGTGTTATGATGTATCAAAAACATTGCAAACATGGTGGGAATACTGACCCAACACGATCTCCTCAGAAGGAATATCAAAGCATTATAAAGGCAGGGCGTCATCGAAGACTTATTATTTATGTTCTAAGAAACTAGAATCCAAAATTATTTTGTTCACAGAAAAGTGGCCGAAGTAGATAAGGATTAAATAGTCGTGGCGAGTGCAAATAAATAAACAAGTTTTTAAGAAGAAAAAAACTGTTCAGTCTAAAGGCATCCTAATCTATTCCATTTCCGCTACTGCCTTTCTAATGACTTGTCTTTATTGGTAACCATACAACCAGCCAAATTTATGAGAACCAGTATGTAAAGAGGATGCGGTTTGTCACCAGAACGTCACGAATATCACAATATCTTTGTTAGAAATAGGTAAGTATATCGAATTGACATAGGAAGAAGAGGGCCCAACTTGCACCAAAAACTAGCGGTGGTCGGACACTGACGACACGTGGACGGTATCCTTCCAAAAATCATCGCTAAAAATCAAGATCAGTAAACAAAAGAGCAACCGCGCAACACGATAGAGAACCCAAAAAAGGCACTAAATACTAAAGATTTGTATGTAGGGTAGAAAAAGTGGTTTTAAAAGTTTATGTTTCCTTAAAGGAGCCAGTGAAGAAGGTGTCAATAGATACCTGGCTGGAAGATGTCACCCGGAAAAACGGTGACCAAGGACAACCTAAAGCTCACTGTTCGAAAATCGGTCCTTTGGGGCCACAACCGAAAAGACTGGGCAAAGGGCCGGTAAGAGGAAATGCCAATGGTTATTTATGCAACAGAAACAAAGCAACATGACTAATTATTGATAGGCATCAAAACCGATGTACAAAAGCACAAAATCCCAAGTTGTGGAAAAGGAGGATTCGCAAAACGGGTCATACGCGAATATACCATACGCGTCTAAGACTCATTCAGTGTTCATTCAGTGTATGCCATAAATAAAAAGATGCTAAATGCCCCACAGCAGGGGGGGGGCCAAGGCATGTGGCAAGAAAGAATCCCTTACGGATTTTTACTCCGTGTCCACCATCGAACTAGTTAATTTGCACAGAAGCTACAATTTAAGCTAAGTCCTTGTCCTTGCAGCAGGTCGGGCAAAGGCAAAGGCACCAACAGCGATTCTCCTAACCCTTTTTTTCTGGGGCATATAAACCATTTTATGGTATTTACAAAGTTTCAAAATGCAATTTCTTAAGAAGTTTGACAATAATGTCCCGCTGTGAGCAATGTTGGAAGACGCGGCCTTTCTAACTTTACCCCTTTTTATTCATTAGATATTAATAATCGTGCTCTGTTGGTATAACTAGGGCATGCTTTGTATCAGCTAGACATCCTTAATTTGTTCCAAACAGCAATTACTGATCTTAATATTTGAAATTTGCAGGCCATGTTTTTTTGTTATTCCGGCTCTAGATGATTCTAATTTTGTTATTTTTATTTAATGTTTGCCACCTCAATTCCCTCAATCC
This sequence comes from Folsomia inoculata, assembly GCA_034695825.1. Classification (NCBI taxonomy): domain Eukaryota; kingdom Metazoa; phylum Arthropoda; class Collembola; order Entomobryomorpha; family Isotomidae; genus Folsomia; species Folsomia inoculata. Next base: position 7,736 of record JAQIWQ010000784.1, read on the forward strand.
CCGCAAATGCAATTTCACTAAAGAAGCCTTCATGATAAACAACTTGATCGTCATATTTGTCGCTAGTTGGTCCACCGTTACGTTTTGCATAACTGTCTCATGTGCACAACCTAACCTAACCAACCCTATCCGTTTCATTTTCTACCAAGTTGTGCAATTAATAGATGGTCCAATCAACCACTAATCAGCTTATTCCTAATTTTCATAAAGTTTCAAAAACCAAATTTCAATCCTTTTAGCTACTGCTTCTTAAACAAACTGGAAATAACCAAATAAAGTAATGTCTGATAAGGTTAATAATAATTAGAATTTTTTGTCAAGAAATATTCATGAAGCTGCTTCGGCAACAATTATCCATCACTTTAGCAGCAGTTTAATTGAAAATGTTTGGTACCGAAGCGAAATTGTGTTGTGGTACATTGCTAAGCAATGAATCTACAGGCTTTCATCTCAAGCAAAATAATACTTCACGCGTTCAAAAGATTTTTTTAAGTTTGCAAAGAACTAGTGCTCTCAACATACAAACTGTGGGAACTATTTAGATGATTCTACTCCATTGAACCCATTATTCCGCCATATGTAGACAAATTTTTCATGGAAAGGTTATAGTTAAGCTAATATCCTTAATATGCTAACAAACTACCGAAAACGAATATCTTATATAATTTACATCTAGATTGAATTTGCGTTCTACACCACTTATTACAAAATGTACAAACGTGTGATGATCCCTTCACTTGGCTTGTCCATTTGTCCAAAATTATTCCACGACCGTCCGCTATCAAGTGATTTTTGTCCCACGGTGAAAAAGGCAACGACCAAAGTGACCACTTTGATTGTTGGCTGGTCTGCATAGTTCAATTGATAGGATGATTCCTTTTCTACAAAGCAAACAAAAACGATTTTATAATAATAACAAAACTATGGAAGGAAAACGCTGGTATTTTCTACATGTCATAAATTGAAGAAAATAGTGAGTAGGAAATAATTAGTATATAATTATTATTTTAGACGTCGGCACGTCCTTAATTATGCACATGGTTACCTTTGGGGGAGTAGTCGGATGTGCAGCAAGTAATGTCATTTGGTCTTGTCCATGCAAGCAGGGTCTGTGCAATATCATTTTGTTCACAATTCTGGAATTATTTAAGAGAAGGTTATTCAAATTCACGCAATTATTCACAGATTGAACACCAATATAAATGAGTATAACCAACATACTTATATCATTTGAACATAATAAATATTTATAGTATCTAAATAGCTCATGTTATCTGATTTGTCCCTACTTAGTACATACAAAGTGACCTCAACTTCTATATAAATACGTATGGAATGTATATTCAAATAATAATTTTATTATAAATACAAATAATAACAAAAGATTAGTCAATCAAACCATGGATGATTTGACAATATTGTGATTCCCTCTTTATAGATGCCAAATTAATTACAGACAGGAAATTTACGGAAAAATGATTCATAATCCATCCGTATGAAAAACCTACTGAACAAAGCAATTACAGCCTTTGTGCTCTGGTATGGTTTGCTTTTTTAATCAAATTGAATTAACGGAATTATTGCATGAGCACAATTTAAAGAAATGACTTTTCCTTACTCTAAAACCGTACATTCTAAATATTACCAATGCTGGGAGAACGAATGACTGTAGGATTTCAGTAGCTTACCTTAAATTTTGTTAATTAACTAAAATTTGTCACTTGTCGCAATAGTTCACACTATTCAGATGAATTGGATTGCAATAAATTACTAAGCATCATCCAGTCTACTTTGGTGTTGGCTTGTTCAATATGCTTTCTTGACTGGTTGTGGCACCCAAATCATTCCCTCATATTCAACACTCTCCATAGGATGTGGTATCGATGCCGGATGTCTGTGGTGATAAGCGTTCGTACTTGACCAGTCAATTAAAGTTTAATAACCAATTCTACATGACTCAAAGAACGGATGCGAATAGAAATGCTACACTGCACAAGGAAAGTGGTTTTGCAGCTAATTTAATTGGGGGATATTCATTATCATTCATTACTTGGAAACCCTTGGCAATAAATTTATCAAACAAAAGCTCCATTTATTTGGTCATCCATCCGTGCTCAATTTATTTTGATTCGTGCAAAAAATAACCACAAACTCCTAGTAAGTATGCCGATAATGCTGGTGCCTTTCAACTAACATTTTCTAACATTTTCTAACATTTTCAAATTACAGAAATTTAAGACAAGCTTTGAAACTAGACCAAGTTGATGGAATAATGTTCTTTATTAATTTTGGTAAATATATACACTGGATATGAAATGATGTAATCATCAGTTCCATTAATTAGTCAACAAACACAAACGGTCTGATTAAATTAATTAAATGACATTATCATTCACTTTAAGTTGATGAAAAGCAATTGGAAATTGGAAATATACCACTCTGTATTCAAAGACAATCCTAGTTTTAGGCAATGCATACGACTGACATTATAATAAGAAATTGCAGACAAGTTTGTGTAACAAATACCAATTTACACTGAATACAACATTACTTGAAATATAAACATTTGACGGTATACAGACATTTTGGTTATCTGTAATTGATATTTTGTGTTCGTATGGAACATACTTTAAGAATTAAATTAACGATAGTAAATAATTTGCCATGTGTGTCGCAAAGAAGATACATGTGGCCAAATTCAAAATTCTTCAATTTCATGCACCACAACATTTTACAATATTATAAATACTTGAAACTGTTTGCACTGTCTTTACTATATTAGTACTACCATTTTACATTACTACAGCTGAAACCGTTTGTACTATCTTGGCTACATTAGTACTGATTTTGCCAACATTTATAAAGAACTTATTAAATATTATACATTATTGTACCATTGTAACTAACTAATAAAACATGTCTACGATAGAGCACGTGACCAGATTCGGAAAATAACAAATGAGCTGTACCGAATCAAAGAGTAGTGGGGATGGACACTTGAATACGTTTGGGATACCAGAACGGCAAAGTATGTAAAGGGAGCAGTCATCATGAGGATGTGGGTAGTTGCCATCAGGTCGATCTACGCAACTGATGCCGCATTCAACTTGATCAGGCCAATTACAGGTGGTCAATATTTGGTCATAAAGAAGAGGTGGTGGACATTTGTAGAAAGTAATTTCTTCATCCTGGCATCCGATAAACATTGAGCAGTCTGATGGGTGGGGGTACAAACCTTAAAATTATTGAAAACAATAAACGTTGGCACACATTTCCACCGATTATGATAAAAGTACTATTACCAGTTGTGCGATTGATACATGAGAATAAATCTGGATTTAAAGTTGTACTTGGGAATCCAGTTGATGACTGCGAGTTTTCAGTCGTTGTCATTGTCGTTGTAGATGGCGTAGGATCAAGTGGCGTTAAATCAATGTAAAAAATTTCATTATGGGATATCCATCCGTCTGCTGTAGAGTTTTGCTGTGATGCTCCTCCGAAACAATAGATTCTATTTGAACTAGGAACAAACACTGATTCGGGTGCATTGGTAAAATAGCTATCACCTTCAACAGGGAAATTTATAACTGGAAGAAATGTGTTTTCAAACGACCTTTTGTCAAATTGGATTAGACCACCAGTTGAACCAGATTCCGAAAAATAACCACCAATAATGTATGCAAAATTTTCATCTGCAACGGAGGAAGGCCGATAGTCAAACGGTGGGAGAGATGAAGGACCTACCCTTTGCATTTGTAGAGTATTCAAATCAAACTCCAGGACTGCTCCTAGTCCAGAAGAAATATATAGGCCTTATCTCCCACTCGAACGGAGGATGCTGCTCCATAGATTTGGTACTCAATAGAGGCCACTGTGGAAAAGTTCAACAGTCGGAGGTCAAATTCCGAAACACCAAATTGTTGGCCGTATCCTCCCATAATGTATACAGTGTTGCTGGCATCATTAAACTTGAATGAAGTATGTACATCAACGTTAACTGGGAACTCTACTACAACTGTGGTTGTGCCATCTACCGGATCAAATTTGTAGACGTCTCTGTACTTCATGTTCCCACCTCCTAGATAGAAAATATTTCCCAAGCTGTCCCCTTGAACAGATCCCCCACCACTGGCGTCTGGCAAGGTGCCCACCTCCTCAATTGTTTCGGAGGACAAAGAGTACACCAAAATTTGAGTCTCTGTATCGTCGTCACAGCCCCCAAGAAGGTATACTTTATCGCCTCCGTTGTAAAAAGATCTGGCGCAATAATTTGAGAATGGAAGTTTCGCGTCTACATATTTAGCCGTCAATGGTTGTCCTGTTGTACACCTTTCCGTACCGAGCAACAGGGTCACAACTAATATAGGAAATAAATATCTCTTTAAAGGCAACATGGGGATTCGTTTTCGGTATATATTTTTATATTTTACACTTTCAAGTTATTGGTTCCAAGTGTAATGAGTTGAAAAGGGTTGTATGTATGAAAACTCTTCAAGTATTAGTATCATGTAATCACAATGCGATAAATAATGAATCAATCAACTGATTACATTCAGCTGTCGTTCATTGATACATAAATTACAAACAACACGGTTTGAAGCTTTACTGTGTTATAAGTATGTACCTTTAAATCTGTATGTAAAATTTCGAGTAAAGATGTAAATTAAAGTCCAACTTTCTCAGTTATCATTAATTTTTGAATGTACATAGTCAAGATGTATCAAATGTATTGCATATATAGAAAATGGAATGTGAATTAATGTCTGATTATAATCATACAATACCTAGATATTCAGCTACCCATTATTTACAACGACAGAGGAAAGTTTTCAAGTGTTTGGTGGGGGATAAAATTCTACGTCATTCAATATCATTCTTTTAAAATGTGTCATGATATTCGATAATTAACCATACAACCACACATTATATCATATCCCATCAATTATAGGCCAGACTCATCATATTCATATTTCCATCAACTATCGTTAAATTTCCATTGTCGTAAATAAGCACACAGGAATATATTACTTGATTTGATAGAGACAAAATGATTCTTTTGGTGCGCAGTTGATTATTTGCCATGTAATACACACCGTGCTTGTAATGTCTTGTAAAACACCAGTACGCTTGCAAGGAGGTTTTAAAGTGGTAAAGTTATCGTTATAAACATCTGTTGGACATTTCATTTCAGTTTTCACATCACCAACTGTCATTAAATTTTTAAATTTCATTTTCAGGTGGCTACTTTATATGGTCCCTGCACTCTTGGGAATATTAGTACATATCGGAGACAAACACAATCCTCTAATTTCGACATTTTCCCACAAATAAATGATGCCTATCTTCATTCGCATTCAAGTGCACTCATTCCATTACCTTTTTTGAAGATTTCAGCTTGAAATTTTACTCCATAATTATGAGTTTCAGTGCATAAATCTAGTACCTAGATAAAGACAATTTACACTTTCTTATTAATTTTAAATAATGAAATACAAAGACTGAGAGGCACATCATACAATAGGTAGGAGCATTATTCAATTTGCACTCTATATTCAATAGCACATTATTTTTCTCAAGGAATTGTACGACACGAATTTTAACACTTTCCAAATCCACTGCCTCCAACATTTCCTCTGGAGTAGCATAGTACGGCCTGAGGACGACGTAAACCAGACACGCACTCTTGCAAATGTCTCACGCTAATTAACCCCTCATTAATCATACAAAACGTTTGTTTCCATACCAACCTCTGGACGTAGGCAAACTCTTCTCGTCTTCTCTAAAGCCATGCCGGTTATGGTTATGTTTTCCATGGAACGCGCCCCGATTATAAACTTCCTCACCAGCAGCCTTCTATGCGTCACATATTATCAGCTTTACACAAGGGCTAAGACGTTCCAGTGAGACTACCACCACATCCTATTGAATAAGACATCAATTAGACAAATGTTAATTAAAAAAACTGTACATACATATCAATACTATTAACTATTTTAACATTTGCTGGTAAATGTCCCATTCTCATGTAAAATTTTATACGAATAAGATCATTAATCAGTCTGTTGAGTTTGTAACATGTTTTAAGTCATCATTTTAGTTTGTGGTAATCTCATTTTTCTCATGCAGTTTCCACTATT